>BQXS01011092.1:0-13712 GCA_024181965.1 Aduncisulcus paluster
GGATGAATTTCCAATCGGAATTTAATTTGTATATGCTCTCAGGGGGAAAAAAGAAATGGACGGAGTGTATTGTTCCTGATGTGATGGAAACCATATTATGTTAGTTGACTCCGCTGATATCAAAACCTCTGCAGGTAGAAAAGCTTTATTGGAGAATGTTACGAGTTTATTTGTCTCAAAGAATGTGGTAGAATTTTATCGAAGACTCGAGCAATGTATAAAATGGAGAATTCTCTCACGATGGATGCGTATTTGCGATACATTTAAAACTTTAAGAGCATCTCAAAGCAATTCGAAGGGCTGGTATCTCACAAAAGAGTGTTGACCAAGTTTATCAGTGGGTTATATACTGAGTCTTTAAGAAGTGCTGTAATGGCCAGTCTGGATGAAAAAGATAAAGAAGAGGATCTGAAAATTGGGTTGCGAGCAAGTTTATTAGTGTAAGAATATTCAAAGGGTCAGGTTCCCTGCATATCAATCTCCCTGACATTATTTTATTTCAGTAATAACTTAAATAAAAAAAAAACATCGAAAACGCTCCAGCATTGGTTTTCATTTGAGCGATATTTGGCAAGATTAAAATCCAATTTATGTCTCCCATCACTATACTTGATACAATCACTTACACCACCACTACTGGTCAGTAACCTCATACACTAGAGGAAGTGAAACACGTCATTCATAGAAAAGCTGGAGCATTGTTTGCGTGGTTGCAAATTTACAGTATTCACTGACCATCGGAATTTACTAGCTATGGAAAGAGCTGTTGCTCAATAATAAACTAAGCCAAATTTATTGTTTATACAGATGGATTGATGATCTATAAATAGAATCATATGAGAATCATGACAAGAGCTAAATCTCCAAAGGTTCAAAGATGGCACTTATTTTTGAGAGATTTCGATTTTGAAGTGGTACATGTTGCTGTAAAAGATAGTGTTGTCCCGGATGCATTGTCAAGAGTTGGTTATGAGGAATTAAGAACATTGATAACGATTGAAAATAATGAATTGTTTACTAAGGTCATGGAAAACTCATTTCAGAGTGGAAATCAAGAAAGATCATTCTGGAAGTCAGCAACGAACTGGGACCAAGACTCGGTCGTGATCTGATCGAGAAAAGGTTGTATAATTTCCTCGGATAAAAGACGCTTTGAGATCATATAATATAATAATAGTTCAATAATATTATTGTCGAATACTTTTTAAATCAAATTTATAAAAAAATTATTAAAATAAAACGTGACTCTTATCTAAAAATAGATCATGAGAATCTAACACTGGGGTGGATTTGCTTCCTTTCAATGTCCGGTGCTTTTACCGCACAGTTATTTCCCAAAGAAAAACTCACATCCCACCTTATACGTAAATTGAGTGAACTTAAGGTTGATAAATCTAATCTTAAGTTTTATTATTACTGATCGAGAGCCACTCATGGAGAGAGTTGCATGTGATTTAGTCGCTGAAATCAGAAGACCGGGATTTACCCCAATTCGATGGAGGTTTTCATGCCTTTTGCATAATATGGTATTTTTGCATGATTTCCAACGCAGGCTCACCAATAAGTACCAGAAAACGAGTTCGAAAACATCTTGGGAACAAAGTTAAAGAAAGGGTGGTGTATGCTGTTCTCTTCGGCAAACACAAATGCCCAGAGAAAACCGAGTTTTTTCGGAAAAGATTGGGAGAAGAACAAGACAATATGGAGGCTACAACAGTCAAATTCTGGGCCACACACCTTTTTGGTACAAAAACAAAGATTATCAGAGAAAGAATGGAGAGAGCTTCTCTATTATGCCATATGGCATCACGGGCCATAGAATTGGCACAATTGGCAACAAAAATGCATGATAGGTTCTTAAATCAATATTTATTGGCTTGAGGTTATTGTGGACATTATTACGAAAAGAAAAAGGGAAAGAAAAAGGACTTCACTGCACAATTGTCAACAAAAATGCCTTATAAGCTTTTAAACCAATATTCTTTTGAGGCCGTAGTGGACGTTATAACGAAAAGAGAAATGGAGAGAAAAAGGACCTCGGTATAAACGAAGAGGAAGAAAATGTGATTGATATTTGGAAGAAGAAGATCGCCTCCAGTCCATTTTCTAACTTAAGTACTTCCATATCCGTAACAAAAGGGATTTCATATCAAATCCAGCAATATGCCAGGCGCTGGGCCGTAGCGGCGAAACGACTACAAGGAAAGATTCCGATATGTCACTTGTCGACAAGACATTTCCCAGTGAAAAACAGTCAAAAAACTAACATGCCGAAACAATTGAAAGGCAAATTAAAAGGTTCCAAAGGAAATACTCTACTACTAAAGCAAATGTACATGTCACGACTGACGGCGTTTCGGCCTCTGTGACCATTTACAGCAAGGCAGTGACAACTGGCACTGTTGGTTGTTCGGTGATTTCTTGGGATGGCCTAAACACCAAGCGACTTTCGTATTCTTGTACTAAGAATACAATTCTGATAAAACAGCCAAAAATCCATAGACCAGCTCCTTCTATTAATCAAATTTCATTTAAGCATTTATCATCAGAAGAGTACGAGAAGTGTTGGATCTTCTCACCAGTCTATTTATAGATCACTGTTTAGCCGGCCTTTTATTAGTAAATTTGACGCAACCATTACAATATTAATATTGAAAATGGCAAAAAATTCTTCTGTGTTAATAGTTATTACCGCAGAAAAAGCTCAGAAGCATTTTAACATACATCCAATTTGTTATACTCCTCTTCGCTGGTCCAGTTCTATTGAAACTCTACAAACCATATATGATGATTGGGAGAAATATCGCAACGAATTTAAATTTATGGCCGATTCCCCACAAAAGACAACTTTGATTAGATATTTCCACAACAAGCAATTGAAGTCTACTCTTAAATTTTTATCCGAGCACCTGTTCCCAATTGCAAGATTAACAATGAAAGTATTACAGTTTGATTCAAATGATTTAAATGTTTATTATGTTTTAAAACATTACTCAAGTCTAGGGGGGATCAAAAACGTGGCCAGAGTTAGTGGATTCTGTTATTCTAACACTAATCTCAGATTTATCCAAGGTTACCAACTTTAAGAACATGGTGTTTCGAAAGTTCCGTTATCTGAGCGTATCACATCAGGGAAACCGTAGCGAAGAAAAATGGCTTCAAAATATGTTTGAACAATTGTATTTATAGTATGGGATGTGCACGGTATCCATGGTCTATTGTATCCATACGCTTGCAATTCTTTCGATGACACTCTTCATCAGTGGTTATCGATCGGTAATAAATGAAGAGATATTCGATTCTTTAATCCCCAATTCAATAAATTTATCTCTTAGAAATCGGGCTAATGATTCAGTTGGGGTTGGTAAAGTTCTTTCAATCTGATCTGGGAAACACGCTAAAACCCAAGTTATGTTCCTAATTATTGTTGAAATTTTCTCATTGGCTCGAATAGTGCCTTATTTTTTTTCAGCTCGTCGTTCTTCATAATTTCATGAGCCATTTGATTTTTGAAGGAAGTCGAATCTCTTTTTTGAATGCACCAAAATACAATTCATCCTTCTTTTTTTCAATATTAATGTAATCAATGGCGTAAGTGCCCGTTTTGTTTTTAATAAGTATCCCTAAAAGATTTTTCCCACATGTTCGGCATTTGTCCATTATTATCGAATATTGTCCACATAATTGTGATTTAATCAATTCTTCTTTATAGGATAAAGTTACTCTATGCAGTGAATCATATAATGTCGATGGATGAAGTCTAATTGGGTCTGCGAATAAAATAATAAATTTAATCAACAAGGTAATGCTCGTGTAGCAAGGAGGAGTAAAGAGATCAGTAAGTACCTGCCACAGATTGAACGAGAATGTCTTGATGGACTTCTTGAACTCCGTAATTCGTGGGGTGGTCCTGCTCTCAGAATTTACTCTCCTGCTTGGAAGGACGAAGCATACACGTGTGCGTGTCAGCGTGCAGACTATGCTCGACATTGTGAAGAACTTGGCGAGAAACGTGTTGAAGTGGCCTATGGAAAGCGTAGAGCTGCTAGTCCAAAAGCTTCAGTGAATGTAATTGGTGTGAATAAGGATCGTAGTCCTGTGAAAAGGGAAGAGCCTTCTTTGAAGAGAATGGTGCCTCTAGAACGTGAAGTTCTGCAACAAGAAGCAGAAATGTGGGCAAGTCCTTCTCCGGAACATGGACCACATATTCAAGAAGACGATGTCCAAACGATGAAGGATAAGGAAACTAATCAGATGGATAATATTATGCTGATTGATGGTGTGTTAGAACAGACTGAATGGCAGGGTCGGTCCAGTGGTACGGGTGTGACAGCTGAAAAATGGCCAATTGAGTGCCTCACTGGTGAACAACCGTTCAATGCTCGAAAGCCTGACATGGTGTCAAATTGGTACCCTGGAATCCCCAGTTGTGAGGTGGTCTATCATGAACTTGAACCAGATGGTGGTGCTTATGATTTCGACAAGAAAGTGGTTGCTGAAAACGCGAAAGTGTTGTCAGAAAAGCCTGTGGTACATTGTATGGCGATGTCTTCTGGTGATGACAAAGACTCTGGTGTTGTAACGGTTCGTGTGACGATCCTGAGCTCTGGAAGTTCGAAACAAGTGAAGTGTTTATTTGATACTGGTTCCGATATTTCCCTGATTAGTGAGTCGTGGCTCAGAAAAGTTGGTTATCGAGTTGATGGAAGCAAAGATGGAATTCCTGCTGGAAAAGCTGCTCGTCTCTTCGATAATGCTGTTGTCAAAGCTGATAAACCTTTGGTGATAACAGTATTTGGTGGTGGTCAAGTCAAAGCAACTCATTATATTGTGTTGAAAACTCGGATAATGCGTGGTGAGGGACGAAACAAGAATCAGTATACGACTTTTTGTGGTTATATAACTTATTGGTTATCATCTTGGTTGGGAAGAGAAATTCCTTTGATCATTGGTCGTGATGGGATGTCAGTGATGAAGCTGAATCTCGATGTGATTGACATGAGAGCTTGGCGTACATCTAGTGATCACACGAAGGAGATCGAGTCTGTGTTGAAGCAACTAACAGATAAGGTGAAATCTGGTGATATGGTGGAGACTGATGATCAGTCAAAAGATGATAAAGTGATGGATCTTGGTGATGATCCAAGAGTTCAAGCGACTTTTCAAGTCATGGGTGACGACATTGCTGAAAAAGTGGACGACGTGGTTCGTGAAATGGAAACTGTAACTGTTAATGACATTAAGAAATTCGGGAGCTCTGTTGCAAGAGTAAACGAAACTAAATGTTATTTGCGGTTGATAGTGGCAATGTTAAAGTCGGTTGATGGTTTATTTGGTGGGCTGGACTCATGTCCTGCGAACGTTGGGAAGTTCAGAATTGATCTGACGAGTCCTGATGTTGTGGTAAGTGAGCCGTTTCGGAGGATAAGGCGTGACTGGGCCCAAGAGATATATCAGCAGTTGCTGGAAATGGAAAGAAAGAAGGTCATCCGACCCAGCACGAATGAGTATCACTGTGCAACTGTGATCGTCCCAAAGAAAAACGGAAAGTTGAGGCTTTGCGTGGATTATCGTCCTCTGAACAAGGTGACAAAAGGTATGGGGCAGGTGCTTCCTGTTATTGACGATTTGTTTCAATTACTTGGTGGAACAAAATATTATGCAGTGCTTGATTTGACAAGTGGATACTGGCAGATTGAAGTCGAAGAATCCAGTAAGAAGTTCACGAGTTTTGTGACACAATTTGGTCAATACGAGTTTAATAGACTCCCCTTTGGACTGAAGAATGCACCCCCATTCTTTCAGGAGTGCATGAATAGGGTATTGACTGGATTGATTGGTATGGTATGCTGTGTGTATCTAGATGATATAATTGTGTTCTCTGATACAATGATGGGGCTCTTAGTGAGTTTATTGGCGGTCTTAATAAGACTTGAACAGTTTAACTTGAAGGTTAACCTGGAAAAGACAATTATTGGTGCAAAGGAAGTCGAATTCCTTGGTTTCATGATAAGTGAAGATGGAATTCGTCGGAGTCCTAAGAAACTGGAGGCCCTGAAGAAATTCAAGAGGCTAAGAAATGTCAGTGATGTGAGAAGTTTTCTGGGGACTGCAAACTATTTGAAGAAGTTCATCCCAAAGTATGCTGAGAAAGTGAAACCACTGACAGCTATGGTGGGTAAACATGGTGTATTTAAGTGGACTGATGAAGTCAAGAAGGCCATCAGTGTAGTAACTCAAGACTTGGAGAATGGGTTGTGCCTCGAGTTCCCTCGTCCTGATGCGGAATTGCATTTGTATACTGATGCAAGTTTATGTGGAATTGGTGGTGTGTTGGTGCAGTTCGATCCTAAGGATATAAAACGTGAAAATCCTGGTATTGTCGAATTCCTGAGCAGGACATTGTCGGCTCAAGAGCAGAATCAGACTACGACCGAACGTGAAGCCTTAGCTGTGTTCTTCTGCATATGCAAGTGTGAGTTTCATCTTCGTGGAAGGAAATTCTGGGTGCACACTGACCATAAGAACTTGAAATGGATTCAGAACACGAAGAGTGCAAAGGTGGAAAGATGGAGAACGTACTTGAGTGACTTTGAGTTCGAACTCGAGTATATTACTGGTGCAAAGAATGTGGTGGCAGATGCGTTGTCGCGTATTGGTCATCTACCCAAACCATTGAAGCCTGGTGAAAAAGTTAAAGCTTTAAGTAATGATGAAGCTGATGCTGAGATATTGAAATGGAGACCGGAACATGTTGAAGCGAGGGCCACTCCATTGGTTGGTGAATATCCTGATATTGAAGTTCGTGATTCGATGATCACAAGAAAAGCTGGTGAAGACTTTACTCCTGTGGTAGTAACCTACTTGAAGGCTGGTGAACAATTGTTATCTCCTGGTGCTCATGACTCTGATGAGAAATGGATTGAAAAGATCAGGAAGAGCCAAAGGAAGTATATGTCGAGCGTGGTGTTTAAAGATAAAGACGACGATTTCTTGGCTGAAGTCGACGGTAAATTGGTGATCCCCGATAATGATCATGAATTGGTGACCGAGATCATGACTGCTGTGCATGATGACCCTCTTGCTGGTCACGTGGGTATTTCGAAGATGCTTGAAGGTATCAGAAATAATGGAATCTACATTCGAAATGCACACATTTATGCAAAGGAACATGTAGATAAGTGTTTAATTTGTCAACGACTGAGAGCTCGTTTATTGGTGAGACGAATGATGAAAAGCACTTCGAATAGTCAACCTTTTGATACTGTGGCGGTAGATACAGTTGGTCCAATCATGGTGAGTAACAGTGGAAATCGGTATTTGGTGGTTATGGTGGACATGTTTACTCGTTGGACTGAGATCGTCCCAACACAGACAAAAGAGGCTGTTGATGCAGCTCAGGCGTTGATAGATGGCATTTTCGGTCGATTTGGACTGCCGCGGGTGATCCAAAGTGATCGTGGTGGTGAATATGTCAATGGTGTAATCCGTGAGTTGTATACTCGCTTGGGTATAACTCAGCACAAAGTGTTGGCTGCTCGTCCTCAAGCAAATGGTATGGTGGAACGTGCAAACCAAGAAGTTATCAGACATATTCGCATTGCGTTGGCAATGATTGGCTATAAAGATGACTGGGAACATGCAATTCCGATGGCCCAGTATGTTATCAATACAACAAAAAATCGAATGACTGGTGTCTCTCCTTACGAAGCTTTATTTGGTCAAATTCACAAACCAACTCGTGGAAGCTTGTTGAAGTGGAAAGATAAGGAAGGAAAATCTGATGTTGATATTGATGATATTGGTGACGATGAACTCATGAATGAGTATGTGAAACTGTTGAAGCAGGATGTGTCTTTAATTCATTCGGTGATGAAGAAAGCAAATGAAGAAGCAACACTGAAGCGGGATAAAAAGATAGCTCCAGCAGTTGATGCCTTCAACAAACAAGTGGAAAAACGATTAATTCATGGTGTTCAGATTGAGCGTCTTGGTGCTGACGATGGTCCTGCAAGAACACGTTTGGTGTACACTCCTGGAAGTTTTGTGATGTTAAAACCCAGAACAAAAGTATCACACAAGTTCTCGTCGAGACTTATTGGTCCTTGGTTGGTCGAGAAGCATAATGTTGAAACGGAAACATTGACTTTGCGAAACATCAATGACGACTCTGTGACCAAAGTTGCAGCTGACGTGGTGGTGCCTTTCGATGATTCTCATGCGACATGGGAAGAGATGAAAGCAGCAGCAACTATGGATAAAGAAGATTATATCGTCGAGGAAATCTTAAGCCATACACGGAATAGTGGAGGAAGATTTGCTGAGAAAGACAGATATTTATTTGAAGTGAAGTGGTTAGGTTATGACAAGACTGATATGCAGCCGTGGAATAACTTGGTGGGCAATACTAGTTTCGTTCAGTATTGTAAGAAAGACAAGAAACTTAAAGCTTTGTTTCTTGATAAGAAGAAAGGGCGTAACACACGTGGTAGAAAGAAGAAAGATTGGCAGGAAGAAGAAAGTGAAGAGACTAGTGATGAGTCTTATCGTGGTTGAGTCTTTCTGTGTTGAAATGTGGTTTATTAAATTGACATCATGACATGATGTGATGAATATTTTGAAGAGTATTTCGTTTTACTCGTTGGAGTAAATGGAATAAGTTGTTGCTTAAATTATATTTTGGTGTCGATTGAGTGGATACTTGATTGATAATGGATAAACGTTGCTGCGGATATCATATGTGGAATAAGTTGTTGCTTAAATAATTTTTTTCTGTTGGTTTAGATGTATAAATCATATCTTCATCATGGCCGGATGAGCTGAAGATAATCAAGTGGTGCTTTTTCATATCATGGATCTCGGTTTAATCGTATCCAAAAACATTATATGAGTAGTGATGATTCTTTTGAAGGATAGATGTGAATCTTGGTGACGATCAAGTGGTTTATTACATTGGAATCGGATCGTAATTGATTTCTCAGTAATGATTGTGGTGTCTAAGTTCGATGGATGAAAGCACGTAATATGTTCTTGGTGATTCTTTGGGTGAAGTATTGTGTACTTGTTATGATTATAATACATATTGGTGAACGGTAAATGGAAATCTTACACGAATACTGATTTTCATTCCTGAATGGAGCATGATTGTGGTCATGAAGCTCAACATTTTGATGAATGTTTCACTTCGAAAAAAGAAGGAGCTGGAGGTTGGAATGAATATTCGAGAAGATTTAAAGTATGATTGGAGTCATAAACGGAATATATGGACTTTATTGGGTGCTTGAAGGTACTCAGTATAGTGATGTGGTGTAAAGTCGATCTCAGGGGTGTCGAAGCACAGCGGATACTTGAAGGTAGTGGTTTGGTGTTGGTGGACACTTGGTGTTTTGGTGTAAATAGTGTTCTTTTTATCCAGAAGAGCTGGTTTTGGAACAAATTGTGGTTGGTTGTTGCTGATCTATGCGGTCGGTTGTTGCTGATCTATTTCCTGATGTTCACTTGGTGAACTAAAGTACGTGCAAAACGAATGGTGAGAACATCAGATGATGACATTGGTATGATTGCTCGTGTTTCCCTGAAAATGAAGGTGGCTGAGCCTCGGGTTTGGAGCAGATTGGGTGAAAGGGTTTTTCCCACAGGGTTTCCCTTAGTGTCGAGATCGCAATGATTTGGGAAATGTTGTTGCATTATGGTGGTGATGTTGAAGCATTTGGGTGATCAGCATATGGTGGTGTTACGCATACGACGGTTATACACATCATGGACGATGCATCTGGGGAATGTCGCGCCTCTGGATGTTGTTACGTCTCATGAGTTGTAACTAAGACTGAGTTGTGGTGATTATGGTCTTTGCTATTGTAGTAACAAAGAAGAATGGACCGGTTGAAGCCGAGAATACAGCTTATATGTGGTGAACTCAGTGACTGTTGGACATTTATCTCCATGAAGAGTTTGGTTTGACAGTTATGGTGTTGGAAAGGATGAGAAGTTTTATCTCTGAGAAGAGTTTTTGTCTCACCTTAATACTCGCATGTACAGTGTGTGGTGTCGGATGTTGAAGCATCTCGAATGTGGTGTGGTCTGGGTTGTGTGATCCTTTGAAACGTGGATTGCCCAGTAGTGGTGCTTGGAGCTGTGGGTTTTATTTCCAACGGTGTGGTTTTCCCATATGGAGCTCGTGGTGCGTGAGTTTACTGCCCTAGTGGTGCACATGGGGTTCTCACGTCGTATGATTGTGGTCATACGTATAATAGGTCGGATTTTTCCCTTGATCCTATCAAGGTTTTGTCTGGTCTTGCACTCAGTGCAAGACTTGCAGAGATGGTTGAAGTGCATTTGATGATGCACATCACGATCATCTGCGTTTAATTTTTGAAGAAGAGTGATCGCTTCGCAGTTTGATCAGCTACGCTTAAATGATAATAGATATGAGATAGTTTAATGTCAATGCTTGAGAATTTTCTTTGGTGTTCAGTCTCTGTGGTGTTTGTGGTGTTCGTGCTTGCAAGCAACCCCTCGAAAGGAAAGAGCTGGGTGTGGTGACTGTTTTAAAATTCTGCTAACATTAACATATTTCTATTTATAAAATTATATTTATTTATTATTTATATTTTATTCGTTATTTTATTTGATATTATTAATATTTTATCATTTATATTTCGACTCACTCCGATCGCTCGGATTCTAATAAATTGGGTTACGTTTAACGTTAATCATCGGTATTCCCAAGGTAATACCACACCTCCTTTCGCAAATTTTTTTATATTGTTCTAGCATCGATTTCCACCAAATCTTTGTATATCGAATTGGAGACAATTTATTCCAGATTATTTCTCGATGAATTGTGCACGAAATTAAGAGAATATTCAGGAAGAAAAATATCGGTCAGTCAAATGCATACTTTTCTGCATTGTGCCTTAGGATACGCAAGGAGAAAGATAACAGCTCATAGTAAACAAAATTTTATATCTGCAACCGGCCAACTATTGTATTTTCATGCACAAATTCAGGAAAATCTTGAGATATTAAGCTCTAGAAATTTGAAATCGCGAATTTTCAATATCCGGATTTTTTTTTTTTTTCGAGAATGGGTAAAAAGAACAAATAATATATAGGTCCTTTTTTAACCAGAATTTCTCCCACAGGTATTGAGGAACTCTGTACCTGTGGAAAAGGTGGTTTCGCCACCTGTCAATCGTAAGAATTGACGGAGATTCTCCATATGTTTTGAAGAAACTTCTAAAAGATGGTAAGGCCGTTGTCAAAGCGTGACATAAGGAGTTCTATATCCAAATGATGTTATCTACCAAATGTTTGCACCGCATGTAATAATAATAAATTTTGCTCACGGAATTATTTTATATTTTATTTTATCATAGTAATATTACTAGGTATCGCTAAATGGCAACTATTCAACCTCCAATACTAGAGAACACAACGAACTCTTTTTTCAGTAAAACATAAGTTCAACATTATGGAAAACATAAGATGTACTGATATGTAATCCGCTCCATATTGTAGTGATGACATATATGTTATACATCTAAAAATATGTGTTTAGCGCAAGAATTGTGTTATATAATAAATCTATTTTACTATAAAAATTGAATCTTAATTTATTAAAAACAGAAAAAACAAAATCGTTGGGGACCCCCTTTTTAAACATTGTAAGATAGATTCAGGGGGGGGGGGTCATCGGGGGGAGCAGGAATCGGAGCAGGAACAAAATAAAATACAACCCGAGACCAATCTTCCTATTCGTCATCGCATTAGTACTCCGAGTAGAAGGAGCCCTTCTTGTATCTTACTCTCATTCCCGATCTCTCATCAGTATCTTGATCTGTATACAGACTTATATTCATGCCTCAACTGTGAATAATCGACAAAAAGATATGTTCACAATGGCAAAAACGATTGAGAGATTAGGGAAGGATATCGAAACCTTGAAATGTACTGAAAAGCCTGCGATTCCTCCAAGCCACAGCTCCAGATAAGACAATCATGATCTTGAAGAAGACAAACATGAGCAAAAATCACGGGATGATATGGACATAAAAGATCTCACCGAAATTAAGGGAAAGATGCATTCTCCCGGAACGAGACCCTTTATTTTGGAGCAACACAACCATTTTGCGAAATTAATGTTAGATAAACTATTGAAGAGAGAAATATCTGAGAAGTTCTACTCTGAATCATATTCATCATTAGAAAAATCTGATATCGATGCTGGACTGATGAAATTGGCAACAGTCAAGTTACTGGTGAATAAGTTTGTATCACAAGCTGAAGAAATTAATGATATCATTAAGCTTTATAACGTGCGAAGAGAACTTATAAAAGAAATCAAATACTCATATTATTGGTATACTCTATATATATTACCTCTTCCCCGACTATTCACAACATTTCCAAGTGCCACTTCACAACAGTGTTGGATCACTTATCACCGTTTCAGGCTATTCCCGATGATCCTTATAGCCCAATGGCATATGAATTACATAATACTTATATTCAATCCGCTAGAATAGCTCTTACTATTGAAACCGAACCCATTCATTTCCCTAAATTTGCTTTAATCTCTGATTATACGAGATTTTGTATTCAAAATGGGATTCCCCAATAGTTATATGTCCCATCATTATTTTCATGGATGGCGTAGCGACTGGAAAGCTTGGACATACATCATTTTCTATTGTTATCTCATATAGATGGCGCTTGATCTCTCGGTTTACCCTCTCCACTGCCCCATTTGATTGTGAGTGAGCTGGGGTAGTTACTTGGTGTTTGACGCCAAAGGTGTCCCAGAGATGGTCAGTCAAGAAACATGCAAACTGTAATCGAGAGCCTCAATGACGTATCTTTCTTCCTTACTAGCACTATTGGGCTGACCCAGTCGCTTTCTGATCGTGTAATATGTCCATCTTCAAACAGCTTGTCCAGAGTTTCCTTGGTTATTTTCATGAGGGGTGGTGAGAGGAATGTGTCTTGCTCTTAATGGGGATCTGATCCTCATCGATGAGTGAGATTTCGTATGGTTTCAATTTAGATCCATTAAATATCTTTGGCCAAGGAGAGAAAAATATCTCCCTCTTTTTTCTTGGAGAGGATCATGGAGGGGTTTCGAAACAAAATGATTTTTGGAAGTCTTACTTATAGTTCTGCTTCCCATAATTGAAGCCAGAGAAAGAGATGGGAAAGGAAGAGAAGAGATTCTACAGTTGGCTCTATATACAACCCTAATCATTCAAAGCCTCAATAGTTTGAATCCGAGTGATGAGGAGGTCCGTCTTTGCCAATCAATCATGAGAATGAGAAACAACATCATTAGGAACCAAGGAATTGATACAACCTTGTATGTACACATGGAGGAAGCACATTATCATCAATTCATTAAAATTGGGGACCCATGCAATTAGACGAATCAGGAGATCATGCCGAGAGAAGGCAACGGTAAACAAAATAATTGCCCAGACTGATATAATCAAGCTTCATTGTATTCAACACAAATCTATGGTGCAGAGTGACCATGATATAACAAGATTCAGACGAAATCATTCTCACTACCTTAAGGCTTACAAAGCAGCAGTAGAAATCCATCAATTAGAAAGAACACCATTCTCCCTCACTTCCAGTCGGTTTGAATCGAGAGAGATCATTCCTTTAGTATTAAACCGAGCCGACTCAATTCATTGGAAAAATCTTATCGGATGTCA
>BQXS01011095.1:0-10177 GCA_024181965.1 Aduncisulcus paluster
GAAGGAAGGGAGAGAGAAGGGAGATGGAAATTGTTTCCAACAGTAGACTGGTCCAAGGCAGTTTTTGACGAAGCTCTTTCAAACAAGGCTCTGTCAACTCTCGATAAGACTGACAAAACGTCATTGCCTCTCCATAATCCACTCCTAAGATTAACACACTCTAGAGCAGCGGAATCAATGTCACCTTTATCCAAATACTCTTGAACTAGCTTGAGAGAAGCAGCAGACTGTTGCTGGATGAAGGGGGAGACTGGGATGGGATACGGAGTGGACATGATTTCAGTGACAATTGGGGGGAAAGATTTCATCACAATGGAATATGGATACACAATACACATCATACAATCCAGTAGATGAGAGTGGATAATGGCAGAAATGAAAGAGTCTTCCTTGTTATCCTTTCTTCGCTCTGAATACTTCTTCATTTCCTTCAGAATACCTGAGCCAAGCTTTGTAATATCTTTTTCAGCTTCAATGACATCAACTTCAACCAGTTTGGATTCAATGGATTCGAGCATAGAAACGGCTTCAGAAACGAGATCTGGAGGGAAAGCGGAAGCATGCTCGCATGAAAGGAGTTCAGATAGTGCTTTAGAGGACTTACAAAGGTTGGAGATAGCAACAGGAGAAGACAAATTTCCAGAGAGAATCTTAGTCAACTTATTGAGCTCCAGCCCAAATTTCTTAACAGCACTACTTTCGGTCATTGAAGGCTGTGGGCGCTTCGAAGAAGATGGACCTGGTGGTTTTATCGTCTTGGGGGGGACCTTAGGTTTAGGCTTTGAAGAGGAACCAGATGATGGCTTCACGGGAGTGGGCATAAGTGTGGAGGGTTTGAGAGAAACAGTAGGAGCTGGATCAGATGAACCTTCTTCCAAAATTTTGATCAATTCAAGGCATTGAGAATGAATTTCTTTCAATTCTGGAAGAATCTCAATTAATTCAGACGGAGTTTGTTCCACTGCCTTCTTAAGCAAAGGAAGATTCCGTTTTAACATTGAAGCATTGGTTTTTTTGGATTCAACACTTTTATAGGATGTGGAAAGTTTGGTAACCATTTTTTTGGCTTTCTCTTCTTGTTGAATAATCTCAGATTTAGCTTCAAAATCATCGAACAAAGTATGAATTTCATGTACAAGAGGGATTAAATCTGAAGAAGATGGGATATCTTCAAGAGGTGGTAACTTATCGAGCTCTTTTTGGACATTTTTTTTGGACATATCAATATTTCGAGCATTTCCTCCTCCAATCGCCTTCCTCAGGTTAATATAGTGACGATTGAGTAAGTCAAACTTTTTTTGAGCTTGTGATTCAGTTAAAGGGGGCATTATGAAATGTCTTTGTGACAAAATACAGTGGGCACATCATGACAACGATTGTTCAGGAAATTTATGGACCGGGAAATCATTGACAAAACAAGTATAAAAAATAATTGAAAACAACTTAATAATTTAAATTTTCAAACATTTGGTTGTTTACATAGTAAATAGCAGCACATACGACACATTTATTCAACAATTTCTTCTTCTTTTGGCACAACACGAACATCTTTGATAACAAAATAAGCAACAGGAGCCATTTCGTCATGATCAGTGACAATTATCTCACTTTCAATAATTTCTATTTTTTTCTTGTAGCAAGGACTATCAATAGTGAAAGTTTCGAATTCACCACCTTCACCAGCGACATTCATTCCATACAATTCTCCTAATTTCTTCAACTGAGGTACAATATTGACGATAGATTTACCAAGTACACTGGTTTTCAAACCCATAGAAGCAACCTTAATCAAGATACCATGATGCTTGGCAGAGGCCATCTCCTCAATGAGTTCTCCTTGATCACAATGCCACAATGGAGATAATGGAGTTAAATCTAATCTCTCACAACTAATGAAATCAACAAAATATAAACAATGGCATAAAGGAAGAAGAAAAATATACATTAAAATATGATTTTTAACTAACAAAAATCTTGACATAAATATGATTCAATTGAACTCTATACATACACATTTTCTATTCTTACACGTTGATAATCTGACCACAGAGCTCCAGTACACACACCTTTAACTTCTGGAAATCTTGCCTTAACCTCGGTTAATAACACAAAAAGATCCTCAACTTCATCTCCATCTGTGGGTTTATATGAACTGTCGAGAAGAACAGCCTCACCAACCAAATCACGTTTGATCAAGGGTAAATCCATACATTCAGCAATAAAATCAATAAAACGAGTTCCTACAGTTTGAAATGAGAAAGAATCCTTCTCCTCAGGACCAGAACCAGGAGATATCAAAGAAGCAATACAAAGAGGAATGTGGCCGTCCAAAACACACTTCCAATGTGCGAAAGTCGAATCTTTCCCACCACTAATAAGAGAGACAAATTTCATTATTTTATGGAATCAAGGGATCCAGAGAAATAACCGATTTTCGAAAAATCAACATCATCATGAGCAAAGCTAATTATTTGAAAATTTTAAGATATAATTTTGGAGTTAATTAAAATATTATTTCGAAATTCTCTAATATTCTTAAACCAATGATCATGTACCGTCCAGTAGAGACAAACCATTTTAAAGAAGGGAATAAAGTATAAAATGAAGATATTAAAGAGAAAAGTCGTTAAAACATTAATGTTGAACTTATTTTGATAATTATTGCTCATGCTGTATTTCTTCTTCCAATAGACTAAATCACTTTTGGTATGAGTCTTGTCTTTTGCCTACACAAAAGAAGAATATGCACCCATTCACTTTATTATGTGTTATACTTGCTTTGTGCGGACTAGTTCTTGCCGATTCCTCCTCACATGTTGATTTTGTTGAAGCCCAAAACGATAAAGCTTCCTATACCATATTTTTCCATGATCCAACTCTTGAAAAGTCCATAAAAGCACTTGAAGTCTTTGAAGATGCGGTAAATATGTCATCAAATGAAGGCGTAAAATATTATATTGTTGATGTTACGACTGAAGAGAATTCCTTTTTACAGCGTCAAGAATTTCTTCCTGAATTCCCTCAAATATTTGCAATGAATCATTTCGAGTCATTGGAAATATATCCATTTGATTTTATGGATACATTCAAAGTTTTTGAGTTTCTGTCTCTCAAGTTCCAATCAACTGATTCTTCTCTTGTTCAAATTATCACTGAAGATGAAGATATGATCGAAATCAAAGAACTTCTTCTTGATAGCAATGCCATTATTGATGAAGACAAATCCCATAGGACTTATAAGAAGTGGAGTGGCAAGCCTTTCTTGCTATTTGCTTATTCCTCCCAAAAATGTGATAAATGTAAATCAACTGCTTCAATGTTCTACAAACTTTCCCATAGAAATTATGATGATGTTGCCTTTGGGATGATTGATTGTGCTGGAGATGTATATGCAAACAACTTTTGTGGAAACCTTAATCTCAAGAGAATGCCCCAACTTATCTTATACATTGACGAAAGAACCATTCAATATGATGGAGCTGAGACCGTGTACGGTGTCGAAGAATGGCTCGCTCACAGGATGCTTCTCGCTGATGTTGAATATGATCAGTGGTATAATGAACAAATCGAAGCTGGTTCATACGAATCCCGTGCAGCATTTGAAAAGAAAGAAAAGGAAGCCGATGCTTATTTAGAAAAGAAAGGAATGCCCATGTTCTTCCCACCCTTGCCTAATCCTTCCAAAACCGCTCTTAAACTTGATGCTATCGATTCCAGCATACTTGAGATACAAATATTATTGGATAGAATAAACAAATTAATGTGATGATCTCATCGCTCTGAAATTTCTTGCACTGATCTTGGATGTCACAAACTTAGAATGAAAAACAATAAATATAAATATTTACAGATAAGAAAAAAATAGATTTCTTGGATTGAGATCTTTAGATTTATTCGAGAGCATGTATTTTCTTAATTCTATCGCTGTGCCTCCCTCCTTCAAATTCTGTACTCAAAAATGTATCCACCATATCTTTGGCAATCTCTATTCCGGTAGTTCTGCATCCCATTGCAAGAACATTTCCATTGTTATGCTGTCTGAATAATTTTGCAGTAAAATGATCGTGACAAAGACCACATCTGATTCCTTTAACTTTGTTGGCAGCTATGGAAATACCGATTCCAGTTCCACAGATAACAATTCCATAGTTGACAGCTTCAGAAACAACCATATCACACACCAGTTTAGCAAAATCGGGATAATCACACTAAAATTTACATAATTAATACGAAAATCATAAATAATCTTATCAAATCGAATTTTTTTTTGTCAACATACTCTCTCAGGTTTTTCACAACCACAATCAATAACTTCCACTCCTTTTGAGATCAAATGTGTTTTAATGACCTCTTTAAGATCAAATCCTCCATGATCAGAACCAATAGCAACCTTCATGTGTTATTTTGTTTTATAAAAATTTCAGCTTGCACTACAATCCATATTTTTTTTGTCATTCCCTGACTGACCAACTTGGGCCTTGTTATGACACTTTTTCTGACAATATATCATCATAACCATTAATATTATTGCAATATATCATTTTATTTTTATAATTATTATTCGATATTGAGCCGAAAACGATTCGTTTAATACGAAAGATTCCATGGAATCAATGGAAAAGATTCTCGATAACAGAAAATTCAAAAATAGTAGTTTAACACATTGAATATCGAATTATCAGATCATGATCTCTCAAAACTAACCTGAAGGATCTCATTTGAATCAAATGATTTGATAACTGTGCAATATATTTATAACAAATCCCCACTGAAAATCATAAGAGTTATAGAAAATGCAAAAAGTTAGTGAAATTATTACATAAATTCAATACAATATTGGATAAAGCAACGAGACATACACAAATTTACAGAAGAAAGCTTCATCTATTTCTGCTGGAATTTCATCTTTAGACGGAAAATCATCTCTTAATACATTTAAACGCAAACATGCTCTCTTCAAATCGCTATAAGTTATAGTTCCCTTTTTCAGAATATCAAGACGACCAAAAAGAACAGATAGATCCGATTCATCATATAATTCAATCATGGCTTTAACATCAGATTTTTTCAAATCTTCAATTGCCAATTGCAAGAAACGAATATGATCTTCTGGCTTTTTTAACACCAATAATGATGTTAGAGTCTCAAATAACGTTGAAACATTACGATCTGTTAAATATTTTTTTGCTAATGCTTTCTGTTCTTCAGCTGACATCGTATAGGTGACCAAAAAATACAAAAAACCAGGAATTCTATGTTAACGCACTTGAATAAAACAGACACAATTTCAAATAAAGTATACACCAATGATTATCATTATATTTATTATATTTTAGGGTTTAACCAGAATAGACGTCATGTAATAGGAAAATTATGAAAAAAATAATTAAAAAAGGAATTATGAATTGTTGCATAAAAATAAGACAATATTATTCGCCGAGATCTTATTCCATTTGTTCAACAGCAGTAATTTCTGGAATAAATTTCTTGAGTACTTGAAGAACAAATCCTTGAAGAGTTGCGGTAGATTGAGAACATCCTTTGCATGCACCAAGTAAATATACATACACCGAAACTTCCTTAGCACTGCCATCGTCATTTCTGGAAAGAACATTGACGGAAGCTAGGTCACAATTACCACCATCAGCAGCAAGTACAGGACGAATTACAAGCTCGAGAATTTCGAGCACACAACTCGTGAGAAGATCATCGTTTGAGTTTGGAGCTCTCCCTTGACATATTTTTTCAAGGGCTTCCTCAACATCAAGAACAGTTGGAGCATGTGGGATGGTAACTGCCTGTCTTGACTCATCATCCTTGTAGAAATCCTTAATAACTTTCATAACCTTAGGCTCAATACCATCTTTCCAAGATTCCTCTTTGTCTAAGCGAACTACAACATTGTTAGATCCCATTAATACCGATTGAATTCTATCATCGGACTTAAATATATCAGCGGCCAATGGAGATAATGAATCAGCATTCTTTCTGGAAAACTCTTTAAAGGGAGTTTGTCCCTCAGGGGGACTATATACGGGTACAGATAATACATATCGGTAAAACCTAGGAACAGGGGTTTCTGTTGCTTTAACTGTAATACATCTGGCCAAAACAGAGCTTAAACTGAATGTAACTGAGGATAACATATTATAATATAAATTTTAATATTTGTACGCAGCGAAAAAGGGAAAATGACTTTTTCGCCCATCAATTACTTTTGATTCTTGGGCTTTCATCATATCAAAAAATATAAAGACAATATTCTCAATGCAATCAAAAAGAAATAATATCATATACTTGATATTTGACAACCTTGATGAGCTCCAACTCAAATCGATTATGATGAAAGAAATTGTACAAAGCAAAATCCACAAATCCAACATATTGAACGAGTCTAATATAAATATGCTTTTATTGTCATCGTATTAAAGTCACCAAAAGATGATAAAGTATACTCCTTTTTTTCTTCCCTTGAATCTAAGCAATGCCCGCTCACCCAATTGAAGTTCTTTTGTTATGTGCTCTCCCAGCCTCTGGTAAGTCTGAGACCCGTAAATTTTTGAAATCTCTCACTCCTGAAGAAAACTTGGTTAAGTTCAGGATTGGTGACACTTCCACCCAATGTGATGATTATCCTTATGTTCACATGATGCGTCAAATTGATGATGCCCTTGAAAGTTTCTCTGCTCCTCGTTTCTTCTTTGAGGCTGCCGACAAGGGATTCAAGGAAAGTGCTGACTGGGGAACTCTTATCGAGATGGTCAATGAAGATTTCGCTGATTTGTACTCCGTTGCTAAGAAACCTGAAATCAAGTCTGCTGCTGAATGGCTTCTTAACCGTTACGATGCTGCTCGTACCAAAGTTGGTGTTAAGTCCCTCTTTGCTGGATTAGATTCGGAGGTTGTCGCCAAGCTTTCTGCCCTCATCGAGGAAGAATGCCGTGGTATTTTTGACGAGAAATACGATGCCATTCCCGAATCCCTTGAAGGTAAGACCGTTGTTATCGAGTTTGCTAGGGGTGGTCCTCACGGATCTACCTTCCCTCTTCCCGAGCCTTTTGGTTACCAATATTCCTTCAGCCGTCTCTCCCCTCTCATCCTTGAGAGAGCTGCTATCCTCTACGTTTGGGTTACCCCCGAGCAATCTCGTGCCAAGAACGTTGCCAGAGCTATGGAGAAGGCTGGAGATCCTACCACTGTTGCTCTTTCCCTCAACCACGGTGTTCCTCACGCCGTTATGATGGGTGATTACGGTTGTGATGATATGGTTTACCTTGAATCTGTTTCCGGCAAACCATCCACCATCAAGATCACTTGCGCTGCTGACAAGAAGGATTATTTCATGCCCATTGGTAAGTTTGACAACAGAGATGACAAGACCACTTTCGCCAGAGGCCCTAAAGCTGAGTGGAAAACGGAAGATGTTGCTGCTATCAGCAAGGGTCTTGAAGATGCCTTCAAGGGTCTCGTTGAACAGTACGATGCTATGAAGAAATAAGCACCCCTTCCCACAATAAATTATTTTTTATTTTGAGCACAGATATGTTATTTTACGGAACAAATAATCTCGATTCAATGGCTTGACTTCAATACTTGACCAAGTTGGCAACTTTCCCCGTTTCTGCAAAATCAGATAATTCATTATTATCAAAATTACTTATTCCATTTCTCTAGTCCCCAAGATATTTTAATTGTGAGCGA
Organism: Aduncisulcus paluster; assembly: GCA_024181965.1. Taxonomy (NCBI): domain Eukaryota; phylum Fornicata; genus Aduncisulcus; species Aduncisulcus paluster. The sequence continues at coordinate 7,702 of BQXS01011095.1, forward strand.
TATTCCCAAGCAGTAGCGATTTATGAATTTGCAACGTAATATTAGTCTATCTTTACTTATATTCATTACTGTTATTGCCTTAATTCTTTTTTTGATAACTTACCTGATTTTTGGACCAATTGTTATCAGTCCTTCAAATTAATAATGGTTAGTGGATCGGTTTATTCTCATATCCGGATATCCTCAACGCTCGCAGTGAGGATGAAGTTCTCCCTTTCGATCCGCTAAAATTAAGTTTTACTACTTCTTTTCGAAAAAGTGTCAAATGGTAGATCTATTGCTAACCCATGATGGGTTGTTTGGATGATCGAATAGAATACAACTAATACAACAATAACAATAAAATAAAATCAAACAATAGATTCTAACATCACTGCACAAAAATTCTTCACTATTTATACTTTATATTATAATCTAATTGATTCTACAACAAATCGGGATTTGGGAATCCCATTCCACCGGTGCTGCCTGGAGGTTTCATTGGATGGATTGGATCAAATTTTGCTCCAAATGGAATTTTTTTCTTATCAACATGCATAGGATTACAAGCATCAGGCTCATCGAAGAATATTGGAGCAGTATCAGATCTCCTCGAGAAAGATGATGAAAGTTGCTTAGAACTAAATATTTCATGCCTTGGTCCCACTAACATTCCATTTGGCTGCCCAAAAATTCCAGCTCTCTCTTCATCCTCTTTCGTAGCGAACAAATTGGGTTGATCAGAATGAAATGTGGGATGAATATCAGAAGTACCAACAAAAAGAGACTTTCCGGGAGAAGAATGTGTTTTAGGAGGTGTAAATGGGAAAATATCTTGTTCTTCACCTTTCCAAAATAATTGAGGGGAGCTATCAGATGTGGGAAATAGAGGACTCGAAGCAACATGCTTATCGCCCTCATATTTTGGCTTTTTCACCATTTTAACCCTCGAAGTTTCACGTTTAGCTGTTGTTGTAAAAGGAGATAACAGATTTTCCGGAACTGATTTCTTCTCCTCTTCTGCCTCAACCTTCCCACGAACAGGAGAAGCAAAGAGATTTAAAGGTTTCATTTCTGTTTTGGGGGATTCAAATGCAATTAATAAACTAAGATACTGGATGATAACTGATGAGGAGAAGGATGAGGCTTTTAATGTAAATGATTGTGTCGAAGAATATTTCATTAATAATCCAATAGGAGAAACAGAATTTATATTCAAAACACACAATATTTCATCAAATGTTAATGTACATGACATATTGACACATAATGGCCCATACTTGAAAGAAGCAAGTGATCCAGAACTTTCAAACTCTTTAACCTCTGGATAAGTCGATAAAAGTTCAAAAAAAGTTTTTATATTCATATTGTTTCTTGGGGAAGGTGTCAAAAGAGATTTTGAAATTCTTTCACATACTGAAAATGATTGGTGAGTATTATAACTCTACTTGGAAATTCAACAAAGGATCACATAGTATATTTTGATGAACTGTCATTCTTCTCTGTAGATTATCCCAATCCGACGCCACCTCACGGTTTTGGATTTTTGTTACGAACATATCAAAATTAATTAAAATATGGGTTGTCAGTCAAGCAAAGTATTTGAACCTAAGAAAGTTGAAACCCTCAGCAAAGCTGACCTGAAAGATCAACAAATTTCAGTCGTTGTCGTTGAAGGTGGAAAAATCGAAGAAGTGAGGGGTGTTATTGAGAGTACAATCAAGAAAGTAGCTAAAGACACTAAGGTATACCTTATTGCTCCTGGAATTGAGAGTGATCTTGGCATTGGAAAGCTTCTTTCTGTGTATGTTTTCTACGCTGATTGTCTTCTCTGCAATTTCATTGGTGCTAAAGCCATTAAAAAGGGATTCCCCACCAAATTTGAGTCCATTATTGAAAAACTTAAGGTGGTTTCCGAGCAAAGAGATAAGGATTACCAAATGGGTGATGCCAACCCATTGAAATCCCTATCTGCTTTCCAAATGTACAAGCGTCCTGAAATCAAGAAGTTTATTTCTGATCCTATTGAGGGTGAATCTTCCAATATCAATGTTTTGTGTGTTGTCAAATCATTCTCTTTGGAGCAAGGCGAGCTTTTCCGTCATCTTTTGAATGATGTTGTTGATTGTGGGAAGAGCGAGGCCATTACATGCCGCTTCCTTGATCTTGATACAAATGCTTTCGTTGGATTCCTTGTTGGTCTCATCGACACTCCTCGTATCATTGTTAACTCTGCCAAGGGTATTAAGAGTTTCAAGATGGAAACTGAACAAATGAAACAATTAAAAGAATATATTGAAGTTGAAGATAAGACAGAGGAACGTTTGAAGAGCGAAGAGGCTATGTTTGAAGAAGCTAAGGCCGCCATTGCCAAACAACAAGAGGAGATGAAGAAGGCTCAAGAAGAGGCCGAGAAGAAGGCAAAGGAAGAGAAGGTTGAAGAAGAAGAGAAGGTTGAAGAAGAAGAGAAGGTTGAAGAAGAAGAGAAGGTTGAGGA
>BQXS01011104.1:0-13587 GCA_024181965.1 Aduncisulcus paluster
CCTTGCACTTCAGCATCTCCTCGAGACCCAGGCGTGTGTGTGTGTATCGCATGAAGGATATGTTCTTGAGCATAGTGAACGAATATTACCGATCATTGAGAAAGATGTAGACAATATCTTTGGCCGAAGTGTTAAGTATGTCATGCTGGATGAAAACAAAGAGGAGACAGGACTTGTTGATGTTGCAGGATTCTATATAACCAACTTTGGACGAGCTGTTCTTGCTTTCCCAGGTAATCTTTCTGGTGCTCACCTCTCCTACATGTGTGCTTGCTTGGGAAGTCCCACACTTGGATGTGTCATTGGTGCTTGTGATGACACTACTTGGCTTGTCAACACTCATGATTACTACGAAATACCTGAAAAGGGATTCTCCCTTGCCAATTCTCTGTTTAAGTCATATTCAAGTGAAAAGTTTGAAGCCTTAACCTCATACAATGCTGCCAGATATGTAGAATCCTCCATCCATGCATCGTACGGTCGTTCTATCCTGAGCAAAGGGATGCTCTCTGACATTTTTGTAGGGCTCAGTGTTGTGCAATTAGCTCAGACAAACAGGTTGACATATGCCACATGTGATGCACTGTCCCTGTCCTTTATAAATTGCACGACCTTTGTCGAACGTGTATGTCGTGTTGCCAATTCCATGTGTCAAATGCTCCCTTCCATGACTGTTGCCCTCTATCCTTTGCTTGCTCTTAACAGACGTCTTCGTGCTAGAGCTGAGGGTGTGAACTCCCATCGTTATCAGAGAGGGAGAGGAAGAGGAAGATCGTCATCAAGATACCATTCCCGTGTCTACCACCCACAGTCAAGAGGGAGGAAGAGACATGCTGATCTTGAGCCTCAGAGCATTCAAAATGAGATTGCAGCTACCCCAAAGAACGTATACTTGGGCCATGGTGTAAATATCTCTCTCATTTCAAACCATACTCCCCCGTCTGTACCGCCTAGGGTGAAGAAAGAGGAGGAGGATATTGATGAACAAAAGGATGACATTGGATGGGGTGACGTTGAGGTTAAGGAAGAAGAACACGTCAAGAAGGAAAAAGAGGAGAAAGATGAAGAAGAAAAGGAAGTAGAAGAAGAAAAGGGAAGAAGAAGAAGACGAGGAAGAAGAAGAGCAATCCATCTCGGATGAAAGGGAAGTAGAAGTCCCTGATAGCGTCTCATCTTCCTCCCAGATCATTCTCCCTCTCCCTTCTCCTGAAGAGTTGCTAGCCATTCTATGGGTAACCATGGGATATTCAAGGACATTATTCACTGTTAGATTCAGTAATAGTACAGTCAACACATCGTGTTCTCCCACATCCTCAATCAACGAATATATCTCTGAATACTGGAAATCCACCTTCTCATTTGCACCCGAATATGTTCCCCTTGCCATTCCATTCACAATGCCTCACCGAATGGCCTCATTTCCAAAAATAGGGAGGCAGAATCACCGTCCAATTGTTAATCTTTTCTCCCGAATTAATCAGTGTCTTGCTCTCGGTGTGGATCCAAAAGAGGGTTCAATTAACATAAAAATAGAACCTGCTTGCCAAGTTTCCATGAATAAGCGTCTTGTTTATTTCTCTAAGAATAACAGCCAAATCCTCACGGATAAACAGAAAGCATACGACCGAGCTCATCCTCCTCCAAGTTCCTGGGATCCGACCCCAGTTCCCACCCCTCTCGATGAGTTTGGGTACATCTGGTATACTTCTCCCGACTTAAGTGCTGTCCTCACTACCCGAGTCAAGCGTCCAGAGAAGATATTTTCTTCTATGTTCCCAGGAATGTGTATGATGCCTCCTGGTATCAGTGGGTTTGTCAATGCTCTCCATTCCATTCAAGGGCGTGCCGGAGATATGGATGGTCTTAAGCTTGGTTCTTCAGAGGATATTGGTATCCCACCCAAGGTAAGGAAGATGTACCAAGATCTTCTCGATAGTTCATCCACAGACATTGATGGGGATGAACTGAAGCGGAAACAGAAGATCATCACAGCTCAGTATCTTCTTTCAAAACCTGTGTTATCAATGAGGACAGATAGCTATAAATTACATGCTATCCGAGAGGCTAAAGGTGATTCTGTTACCATTTCAAACAGTGTTTTACAGCATTCATTTAATACCAATTCTATCCGGAAAGAAGAGTGGAACTCTGTTATGAATGGCGATGAATTCCACGTTGCCATCTGTGCTTCTCTATGCTGTGATGATTATTTCCCCCAATGGTTCACCATGTTACCCACTCATGCCCCAACGCTTGCGTCTATCCTCACAATGTCAAGAGGAACCAACATGATGGATGGACTGTGGGTATGTGAACTCCCCGAAGAGCTCAAGCAAAAGTGTTTAGAGGTCAGAGCTGACACCATGACCGTGTTTTCAACAATGTTTGACCCTGATGTTGAGTTTAATTCAAAAAATGTCGTTGAGATGAGACATCGTATTGCTCATATCATTGAAGAGGCATCTGCAGAGACCATTGAGATGACAGAGGAGGAAATATTGGAGAGAAGAAAGACAGAGCGGACACAATTTATTGAATCCGCATCCAGAAAGACACGGTTTGGAAATATTGATGAACTTGATCGCATCCATGAAGCTAAAATGGAAAAACTCAGAGAAGAAGAAAAGAAAAAAGAAGAGTGGAAATCCGATAATTATTATGTCACTTCCGAGGAAACTAGGCAATCACATGATCTTGAGCAGAAAGAAGCACATCTGAAGCATATCACATCTGTCCAATTGGACAAAGCAATAGCAACAGCTCGACGACTGGTAAATGCGGGTAAGTCCTGTCCAGGTCCTCCCAGATTGCCAGCGGGTGTCACAAACGAACAGTTGCATCGTTGGGGTCTATATGAAAAGTATGAGTTCCTCCAATATCCTAAAAAAGTCCCGGCAATGCTCTTGAGTGGAAAGATATTGCCTTGGGAAAAGGAAATTAAGGTGAAGCAGATGACAAGCTGGGATGAAGGTGCCCCTGTCACCGTTCACACGTATAGCGCAAAAGATGATTGGAAACCTTTGAGGAATGATAAACCCGAACCATCCAAAGCTCAGCCTACGACACGTCCACAACCCCCAAGACAGGAGAAGTCATCTTTTGTTCCTCCCCCACCTGTCTATTCCCCTCCAAGACCTGAACGTCCATCCTCAGCCTCCAAGTTCTCTGACACTGCCCCCGGTTCTTACCAATCGACCGTCCCTCGTGATGCACTGCCCTGGACCCCTTCTACCACGCCTCGTTCCTCTGCCCAAGGATGGTCACCCGTAACGACTTCAGTGTCTCCACCAACACTGGGTTCAAGGACGCCATCATCGGTCATGAGTGCTGATCAATTCGCCGCTCAGGCATTCACAAAGAAGAGCTCAAGAAAGAATAAGGTGAGTAAGTATGCATTGGATCGTGTCAGAGTCGATGATATCTTCAGTTCTGGGCCGGGCTCTTCAAGGCCGAGTGCAATTGCTTCTCCTTCTTCCACCCCGTCCTCCGTCATGAGTGCTGATCAATTTGCTGCACAGGCGTTCACAAAGAAATCATCATTGGCAAAGAAGGTTAATAAGGGAAGACTTATGTCCACAAATATGAGCGATATCTTTGGAGGAAAATCGACAAATGCTCCAGCTCATCGCTCGGTTTCGGCCGGTATTCACCGCCCAATACCGTCACGTCCTACTCCAAGTTTCATGGGTAGGTCACGAGCTTCCCCACCCCGACCAAGCAAAAGTATCAAAGGTCGTGGAAGAGGAGGTGGAAGAGGACGCGGAAGAGGTCGTGGAAGAGGAGTTTCAATCAGTGATGTGTTTTCTGGTTCATTTAAACCCAATCCACCTCCTTTGGTTAGAAGAGATCCTTATGATCGTAGACCTGCACCTCCAAGTAGGCCTCCAGCATCCTCTGGCTCTTCTTCTGTGAGTTCTAGCTCGAGATGGGCAGAACCTGTATCTCCAGCTACCTCTTCAGTTCGTTATGTCTCGCCGGCACCCAAGGTTGTCCCATTCCAGAGTTTGCGGGAAGAAGAGGCCAGACGGTCATATAAACCTCCTGCATCGGTGACTTCATCTGCATCATCCTCAACAACATCTTCAGTTATGAGTGCTGATGCGTTTGCTGCCCAGGCATTCGATAAAAAGAGTTCCAAAAAGAAACAGGTGTCAAAAATAGCACTCGCTACAACGTTTACTGACGATATATTCGGAGGCAGTCCATCGAAAAAACCAACTCCGTCAAGAATCCGGCATTCACCCCATCCGTCGAGTGGTCCAACACCTGTTCCAGGATCGTTGAATCTCGATGATTTTAGAAGGAAAAGAGGTCGGGGAAGAGGAAGAGGAGGAAGAGGAAGGAGAAATTACTTGTAATAATCCATTGAATTGCTTTTTTTGAACTCTTTAACCTCAATATTTTCCAACAATCTCAATTCGTCCTATTCTCTAAATCAATTCTAGTTTTTTTGGATTTTTTAACATTTCGAATTTATTAAAACATTTTTGTTCAATGAAAAATGAATTTTATTGGTTGAACTCGGCATAAACCTTAAATCGAAATCGTCGATCAATATCTCGATAATATCGGTTTTTATCCAATAAATAAACGATAATATTAATGCTATAGCCTTATTTTACTTGATGCATTCTGATAATTCATCATTATAATAAGTTTTTCTGGTTTAACATTCGCCATCACTCCAAGTTAAGTTTTCTTGATCATAATGTATCATATTAAAATTCCAGCCGCGTTGAGCAAGTTAAAATCTGCTCAACATGCGCTTAAAGCAGGTATTGGTGTATTACCTCCTGCTAAACCCAAGGAGGAAATGGGAAAGAAAACAACCCCTCAATATTTGAAAATCAATGCACCCAATTTAATTCCTGATGCGCCTTTATTACCATTAGATTTCTATAAGTCCGAAGATAGCTCAAAAGAAGAAGCTTTGAAGTTGCGTGAAAAAATGGAAGCGGATATTAGGCATACGATATTTCTAAATGAAATTATTTGGAAAATGACTGTTACAGATCAACCTAAACCGGATTTATCACAATTAAGATATCAAATGATTCTGAAACAGCAGCAACAAAGAAAACGCTCATATTTTACTTCAGACAAACTTTGGGAATTGCAAGTTAGGGTTGGAGATATTTTTAAGGTTGGTGGTGAAGCTGCCAAGCGCTTATTTCCTCCTTCCCCCGATACAATTGATAATATATTAACTCAAGTGAGTAAGGACGTTAATGCTGGAACTGTGTTCCTCCTTGAACCACTTTTAGATGAAGTCCGAACATTGCATACACGTTGTGTGGTTGAGAGTGCTATGAATACTCGTAGAATCGAAGACCCAGAATATGAGGCTTCCCTTGCCTATTTAAGGCTTCCATCTCCTCCATCATTGACATTAAAGCCTACAATTCTTGGCGTTGCCCTTCCTTGGCCCCTACCATCCCAACCAACAGGTGAGGATCTTATTGCTCAAGAAACTGCTCTCGCAAAGAAAATAGCCGATGCTGAAGAGAAAGCTCGCGCGGAAGGAAGGGAACTCTCTGTTGAGAAACGTGATGATTTAATGAGACCTCCTGAAGTCAAGCTTATTCTTGAACATTCAATTCACATGGATTCCATCAGAAAAGCTCTGTTTTCTCGGTTTTTCCCTGCCACTCGGGCGGGTAAAACCATTCTCGGAGTTGTCATGAAGGAGATTCAACAAGGCATTAGCCAAAAGGGACTTTTATATGTTGATATTTCCACCTTCTCTCCCACCCATGCTCCACACCAATATATATATTTTATGCAGAACCGAGTTCGTATTCTTTCCGGCATTAAACAAGGTGTTCGCAAGGAAAAAGAGAAGCATGAGAAAGAAGAACAAGAACGACTCAAACGCGAAGCCCTTGCTGAGGCTGGCTCAAACCCTGCCATTTCCAAGATCCCTCCACTGACAGCTCTTAAGGCCAATGAAGAGGCCATGATTGACGAGAGACTTCTCGAAGTTGAAGAGGACGTCGAGGTTGCTGAAGGGCCAACGATCACCGGTAATGTTGTCATTATCCCCGCAGTTGGCCGTATGGCTCTCCCTGTCGATCCCCAGGAGTTTGTCAAGGCTCAGCACCGTCATTACCTTGGGTCCAGGTTTCTTTTGGCCGAGAAATGGCATGATAAACTCATATCCACTGTGCAATTCTCTTTTGAGGAGTGTGGTGTCAATTTGTATCACCCTGGTGCCACCGTTCATTGGGAAGGGTCAGGCGAAGATATGGAAAATGATGTTGAAACCAGTGATCTCAAGGAAATCGAAACTGCTGCGTCCTCATCTGCCTTTAGTCCAGGTAACAGTTCGATGATGGATAGGTATGATCCCATGAATAATAGGAAAGTTGGTCGTCTTGTATTCGACGACGCTAAGGGTGCATTCGGAGCATCATTCCCTTCGACCGATGGCAGTTCTACCTCCAATTCGAATAGAAAAGTCAAGCATCCCCCATCAACCTGTGTTTCTTGTCACGTTAATGGGTTCCGTGATGGAATCATGTATCAACCATTTACTCTTGACCGTATTGTGGAACTGTGTGTCCTGTGTGATCGAATGATCTCCAGAGCCATTCATACGACAATCAGAGAAAGTGTAGAGCAACTATTGGCTTTCTTGGAGAGCTATAACGTTTATGACCCAGGAGATGGTGTCAAAATAGTCAAGGATTGGATATGTGGAACCTTCGAGGGCAATGTTGTGAGTGCTCGTCTTCTTGAAGTGGCTGGAAATGCTGCCGATTCCTCAGAGTCTCTGTCTGCCCGTGGCCGTTCATCTCCCTCTGGAAGATCGTCCAGAACCGGTGGCCGTACAAGTAGAACCGGCAGAGGCAAATTTGCCACTGCTGAGAATGTTCTTGTTCGTCATGTTGCTGAGGAAGAGAAGATGGATAATATTACCCTTGTTCCCTTCAGTGTGCTTCCTGCCATAATAGGAGTGACTGATAACGATGGCTATGTGACCAGTGGAGAATATTTCGCCTTCCACCCTATCACTTTCCCTGATTCTGCCGTCCCCCACCGTCAGGTTGATGCCTCTGGTGCCGGTTCAGCCTCATCCACCCCTTCAACTCCTCTCTTCATCATCAAAGTCTCGTGCATTGACGAGGAGACTTTGTGGAAGGAATGTGGCAAAGCTGGTATGAAACACAAGAAAGAGCTCTTTGGAATGAAGAAGAAGGAAAAAGAGGTGAAGAAAGAAAGGAAGAGGAGAGGGAGCAGGCTTCGAATGGATGCAATTAGACTTGATGGACTTGAAGACGGTTCACTAAAGAGGAATAACAAGCGTGCAGCCGACCAGGAAGAAGAGGAAGAACCACAACATGAGTGGAATTCTGAACCTTTCCCTCAACCGGAGCTTCAGATGTCCCCGTCCCACGATTTTATATCTCGTAACCTACATACTCACATATCTGACCTTGAGGTCTTGCCATCCTCTATCATTCAACTCTCACTCCGTGTGCTCTCTCTGGCACACTCCTTCAAGGATATCGCTGCTTCGTTGCCCCAATCCTCTTTATATCTCCCTCCACTCAATCATGTAACCTCTCCTTGGCTCTCGGATGCACACAAACGTCTCGAGTTCGCTCTTGGGAAGGGATTTGCCCATGCCACTGCCGTCCTTCTGGCCTATAACAACGTGATCGATTCTTTATCGCTTAACGAGAGTTGCAGAACCCTTGCTTGCAGTGTCACTGGTCGCAATATTGACGTTTCTGTTGGTGGCATTGGGTGTGGATCCATCGATATCGAAGAGGAAGTTGAGTCGGAGAGTACTCGCATCAGGTGTGATCTTGCTCGGACATTCGAACAGCTCTGGTGCCTTGGAAAAGATATGTCTGAGGACGAAGTTATCAAGAAGAGGAAGAAGAAGGAAGAGAAAGCTCATTCCTCCTCTGATAGCGACTATGACGAGGAGGAAGAGGAAGAGGAGGAAGAAGAGGATAAATACTCAAAGCAGAGGAAGCAAAAGACCAATGAAAATGCTGAAGAACTTTTGTCTCCCCTTGAAATCCTTGAAAATACCCGTCTCCCCGACATTTATGCCGTCAGACTTGAATTGTTCCGTCTACGCCGTCTCTTATCCATTGTTCCTCGAATTATTGCTGATAGTAAGAGTCTTGGTATGATTTACCTTGATCTCGAGAATGTGGAATCCATGATGGCAAGCGTGATTGAGTTCAGGATCCATCTGCTGTGTGAGAGCATTGAGAGTCGTGCAAATGCTCGTCTTGATCATCTATTGACTGAATGGAAGGAAATTGAGGGTAAAATTGCCGTCAATCCTCAATCTCCTGAAGAACATGCAGTATTGAAGAAATATGTTGATTCCATCCCTGATCTCAGTAAGAGTTTGCTCCATCGTGAACGTGCTGTATCTCAGTACTTCGAAGCTCTTGAGGAAGCCCACAAGATGGCCAATGGAGACACTCATTCTAAGTACCTCAAAGTCATGATTATGCCAAAGAAAATCCTTGAATCGTTGAGTAATCTCACTGTCCGTTTGTCCGATCGTCGCCTTGAGTTCGAGAATGAGTTGGACATTGCCCAGGAGAATTTCCTTGAAGAATTAGATGTTGTGAGCGAAGATATCAACCAATTGCTTCAGTGTGGTGACTATAGTCAGGTCCAGCAAGTGTACCCTGCTGTCCAGGCCATTACAGAGTCTCTCGATAATTTAAAGCAACAATCCAAGCTTTTTAACTCCAGAGAAGCTCTGTTTTCTAGGCCTCAAAGTCAATGGCCAGCCTTGGATGGGCTGTTTAAGCGTTTTGAACCCTTTAAAACACTTTGGACTATTGCTGCCGAGTATGCCAAGCAGTGTCCCACGTGGATCGATGGTTCTTTCAGTGAGATTGATGCCCAGTATGTTCAAACCAATGTCACAGATTGGATCAGAAGTCTCTTCAAGCTGAGTAAGACTCTTGGGAGAGAACGTTCCATGTACAGCAAATCGTTGGATGTCATTGAAGACTTGAGAGGACAACTCGAAGATTTCAAGATGAACCTGCCCCTTATCAGTGCCCTGCGTAACCCTGGTCTTCGGACTAGGCACTGGGATAAGATTAGTGATGTCATTGGTTCTGATCTTCGTCCTTCGCCCGATCTGACCCTTCGCCAACTCCTTGAGCTTGGATTGACTGAAGAGAACAAGCTCTCTGAGATTAATGCGGTGAGTGTGCAGAGTACCAAAGAACATACCCTTGAGAAGTCTCTTGATAAGATGAGTGTTGAGTGGCGTCCCGTTGAGTTTGACGTTGTGCCCTACAGAGAGAGTGGTACTTACATTTTGCGTGCCACTGATGATGTCTTGCAGCTCCTTGATGACCATCTTGTGGTGGTCCAGGATATCCGTGGATCTCCATATGTGAAACCCTTCGAGAGTCGTGTGAGAGACTTTGAGACTCGTCTCCTCAAGCTCCAGGATATCCTTGATGTGTGGCTTATGTGCCAGCAACAATGGATGTATCTTGAACCCATCTTCGCTTCTGACGATATTCGGAAACAAATGCCTTCAGAATCACATACTTTTAGTGATGTCGATCACTCTTGGCGGATCATCATGTCAGATATCCACAAGAGTCCCAATGTTATGAGTGTCGCATCTCGAGATGAATTCTTGGGTAAGCTTCAGAACATGAATGAAAAGCTTGAAAGTGTGCAGAAATGTCTGAATGATTACCTCGAAAGCAAGTGTATGGCCTTCCCAAGATTCTTCTTCCTCTCTGCTGATGATTTGCTTCAGATCTTGTCTCAGACTCGTGATCCAAGAGCTGTCAACCCCCACCTTCCCAAGTCTTTCGAAGGCATCAACAAACTCACATTTGATGGAGATATCAAGTCTGTCCACGATGTTGATAAGCTCAGAATCTCTCAGATGATTAGTAAGGAAGGAGAAGTCGTTGAGTTCCTTGAGCCCATTGTTCCTAAAGGAGATTCTGAACAGTGGCTTAGTATGGTTGAAAAGGGAATGAAGGCTGCCGTGAAGGATCTTATCATCACATCTTTAAAGGAACTCGCCCCTGTTCTCGCCACTTCGCCCAATGGGGATCCTTACAATGGTGCACCGGTTACTGTGGATAATGCCGTTGGAAGGGAACGTTGGGTGCTCAAGTGGCATGGACAGGTTGTGCTGGCCGTCAATCAGATCATATGGACCCAGGAGGTTGAGAGTGCCCTCGCTGAAGGTGTTCGTGGATTGAAGCAATGTAGAGCCACGATGACTTCAAGGCTTAACCGTCTCGTTGAGTTAGTGCGTGGTCGTTTGACCTCATTGAATCGTCGTACTCTTTCTGCCATTCTTACTCTTGACGTTCACAATCGAGATGTTGTTACCACTCTCATCGATAAGCAAGTGCGCGGTCGTGACAACTTTGTGTGGACATCACAGTTGAGATACTATTGGCACGAGGGAGATGTCAGAGTTAGACAGGTACAGGCTGATTTGTTGTATCAATACGAGTATCTTGGAAACTCTGCAAGGCTTGTCATTACTCCTTTGACAGATCGTTGTTACATGACACTGACAGGAGCTTTGAGTTTACATCTCGGTGGTGCTCCGGCTGGACCGGCTGGAACCGGTAAGACTGAGACAGTTAAGGATCTTGCCAAGGGTCTTGCCATCTATTGTATGGTTTTCAACTGTTCCGATGGTCTCGATTACAAGGCTATGGCGAAGTTCTTCAAGGGTCTTGCCATGTCCGGATCTTGGTCTTGTTTCGATGAGTTCAATAGGTTGCATATTGAGGTGCTTTCCGTTGTTGCCCAACAGATTTTGACCATCCAACGTGCTCTGGCTGAGAATGCCGAGCGTTTCATATTTGAGGGTTCTGATATTTCCTTGAATTCCATGTTTGCCACCTTTATTACTATGAATCCCGGTTACGCTGGTCGTACCGAGCTTCCTGATAACTTGAGTGCTTTGTTCAGACCTTGTGCTATGGTTGTACCTGATTATGCTATGATTGCAGAGATTATGTTGTTTGGTAATGGTTTCTCTGAGGCCAGAGACTTGGCAAGGAAGATCACCACAACGTTGAAGCTTTCATCCGAACAGCTGTCCTCTCAGGATCACTACGATTATGGTATGCGTGCCGTCAAGAGTATTCTCGTCGCTGCCGGTGCCTTGAAGCGTGCTGAACCGAACACTCCCGAAGACCAGTTGGTTCTCCGTGCTCTTCTTGACGTCAATCTTCCCAAGTTCTTATCTCAAGATGTCCCCCTCTTTGACAATATTATTTCTGATCTATTCCCCCGTACTGAACGCCAGAAAATTGACTATGGTCTGTTCCTTTCAGCTGTTGAGGAGTATTGTCTTACTAAGAATATTCAGACAACCCCTGAATTCCTCGTTAAAGTGCAGCAGCTTCTCGAGACTCTGCGTGTGCGTCATGGTCTGATGCTTGTCGGGCGTACAATGAGTGGGAAGAGTACTGTTATCGATGTTGTTCAACATGCCTTGGAGATTACTGGGAAGAAGATGAAGGAATTGGGCGAAAAAGAAGATGTAGACGTTCCCATATTTAAGAAGACTATAATACAAAAGATGAACCCCAAGGCTGTCACCCTGGGTCAATTGTATGGTAACTTTGATATTGTTAGTAACGAATGGCATGAAGGTATCCTGGCTGCTATTGTTCGTAAGAGTGCCGTGGACATGAGTGGAAAGAGGTACTTTGTTATTTTTGATGGGCCTGTTGATGCTGATTGGATTGAGAACATGAACACCTGTCTTGATGATAACAAGAAGCTGTGTCTCTCATCTGGAGAAACAATTGGACTTTCGCCTTTCATGAGTATTGTGTTTGAAACCCAAGATTTGTCCGAAGCTTCACCGGCAACCGTTTCAAGGTGTGGTATGGTTTATATGGAGCCTGAAGACCTTGGATTCATGCCAATTGTTCACTCTTGGCTCACCAACATCCCTGATTGGTTGAAGGAGAACACTGACGAGCTGGATGAGACGGCAAAACCATCGTTTGGAGCCGAAATGTCATCTCGTGGAGCTACACCAGCGAGGGCTTCCCGCAAGAGTGCCCGTGGATCCTCTCGTGGTGCCACTGCTGAACCCGTTGAGAAAGAACCTGTGAAGATCACTCGTTATAGCAAAGAAAACGGTACTGCTGTTCAGAGACGTTTGTGTCATCTATGCGAATGGATTCTTGATCCCATTGTAACCTTTGTCTGTGACCATCTTCACACGCTTGTGCCAGTATCAGAGTCTTGGTTGGTATCAAGTTTCCTTAAGCTCATGTCAAGCATGTTCGCCAAGTTTGCTCCGTTAAGCGAAGAGGAGAAGACTGAATACAAGAAACAACGTCAGATTGGTGGAGAATCCGGCGCGCAAACTTGGCTCAACCGTCGTTCAAAGCTCCTCCCTCCTGCCTTCCAGTCCAAAGAAATGCTCAAGATGGTCGATAGTATCTTCATGTTCTCTCTGATCTGGTCTGTGTGTGCTGTATGCAGTTCCAACGAAGAGAGAGAGATTGTCTCGAGCCTTGTTCGATACTTGATCGCTTCTGAGGCTGAGCTTAAGAAGCCTGACAAGAAAAGGGAAGCTCTCAAGAAACACTACACTGCAGTCATGAAGTTTGCCCCCAAATACGAAGCTCTTGGAAACTTCCCTGAAGAGGACAAGCAAGCTGGAGGTCGTAAGAGTATTCGTCCACCTGCTGGTGAAGTTATCATTGATTATGGTGAGTTTGTTGATGTTATTATGGGTGCCGACAATAACATGAAATCGATGTCTCTTTCATTCGCTTTCCCTCACAAGGACCTTGTATTTGATTACAACTACAACTGTAAGAGCAAGGAATGGATATACTGGGGCAATGATCTTTCTGTGCCAAACAATCCTTCCAACTTCAAGATTGATGAGGGTGAAGAATACCAAGACGTGCTTGTTCCAACCATTGACACGTGTCGGTTCGGAGCTGTTCTCAAGACTCTCGTTAGCAATGGTCAGAATGTCCTGGTGACTGGTGAGACTGGTACTGGAAAGACTGTCGTCATTCAGGAACTCTTGCTCAACGGGATGGATCAAGACAAGTATCTCTACATTCCGCTTAACTTTAGTGCTCAGACCAGTGCAAACAGGACACAGGATATCTTGGATAGTTCTTTGGACAGGCGTAGGAGAGGAGTCTATGGTCCCCCACTTGGGAAGATCGCTGTAGTGTTTGTGGATGATTTGAATATGCCTGCACGTGAAAAATACGGGGCACAGCCTCCCATTGAGCTTTTGCGTCAATTTGTTGATCATGGGGGATGGTATGATAGAAAGAGTCTGCACTTTATGAATATTGTTGACACTCAGTTGGTAACAGCCATGGGTCCACCAGGAGGAGGCAGAAACCCGGTCACTCCTCGTTTCTTGCGTCATTTCAATATGATTACCTTCCCTGAGATGGACAATGAGTCGTTACAGCATGTGTTTGGGACTATCTTGACTCACTGGATCGACACAAAGATGACCAAGGCTCCTGGCGAAGTGAGCACTGCTTTCACTCAGGTTGTTAAGTCGACTGTGGATGTGTTCAACACCATTAGAAGAGAACTCTTACCTACCCC
>BQXS01011107.1:0-20850 GCA_024181965.1 Aduncisulcus paluster
ACTGCAGAGCCTTCCAAGTTGAAGTTGCCTGGCATTGTTCTCCTGATCGTCGGTGGATCCCTTGTTATTGTTTCTGCTTTGTTATTTATGTTCTGTCGTAAGAGGGAAACAAAAGATTGTGTCGAATTGGACAAAGAAATATCCCCTGAGAAACTTGGGAAAACTAAAACCCCTGAACAATCTGTGTAATGTCTTATCGAGTGAGACAAATTTCTTGAATAACAACCTGTAACATTTGTTCATTTTGTGAGTTTTGAATCTTTCGTATAAGATTCTAAAGCTATAAATCATTCATTCATTTATGTTGGATCTTTTGTACAAAAGTTTTGTATGATCTATCGTTAAAATCATTTGTTGAAGTTCTGTAGTAAAAATTAGGTTTCCATTTCGGGAGGAGGGTCCTATCTCAATATAACTTCTTTGTTTTACTTTTCGTAAGTACCATGTTTTGTTTTAGATTCAATCAGAGCCCTTATTTTTTGGGGTTTGGGATACGGGAGCTCGAGCGACGGGTTGTGTCGAAAGAGACAGACTTGGTGGACATGGAGGAGCAGTGGAAGATACCTCACCGAGTCTTCTGAGAGCAAAAGTTGCAATCTGTTGTCTTTCTTCAGCCATTTTTCTTGATACCAGCACCATTAATAAATGAAAATAACATAAAATACAACTGTTCAATTTTAATATGGTACATACTAAATAATGTGGTGTCAAAAAGATACTTTAGTGTGCTCGGAAGCTATAAATAGTCGCTAGTTCACTGTTTTGTGTAGTTCATAATTGTTTACCAACAAAGATTTTGAATATTTTGTGATGTCATCACTGTTCAACAGCAAGTTACTTTCCGTCGGAAGTCTTCCGAAGTGAGAGCTATACCAGAATCATCAGTGATGACACTGTCAATGGCATTGAATCAACAACTCAAAATGTTTTACTAATGCATTTCTTCTGTTCTTGAGTGAGTTTATCTGGCATGTTAACTGTCAAATGAACGAACAAATCTCCATATTGCCTCTCACCATAAAACCCAACATTTTGTTTCACAGGCATTCCTTCTCCTTTAATTATCATCGTTTCTCCCGGTTTAGCAACACCGTCATGGTGAATTTTAACTATGTGTCTGTCCAAATGAACTATTTCTCGATTGAAACCAAGAAGTGCTTCCTTCAAAGATATTGACATATCGATATGAAGATCATCATCTTTTCTCTCGAATATCTTGTGATCTCCAACATCAATAATCAAAACAAGATCTCCAGTGTCAGCATCTGGAGCTTCATGACCATCACCAGCATATACAAGCCTTTCGCCATTCTTTGATCCAGCAGGAACATCGATATTAACAACACGATCAGTCAACATCACAGCATGTCCATGGCATACATGACATGTAGATCTGATCGTCTTTCCTTTTCCACCACATACAGGACAAGTTTGTTGTTGACGAACTTGCATCATTCCAAGTTGTTGGGTGATTGTAATCACACCAATACCATTGCACTTATGACATACAGAAACATCTTGTGGCCTGTCAGCTTTAGTCCCATGACAATGAGGACAAAGACCACGCAGACGAACGGTCACAGTCAAAAGAGCTCCAGAATAAACATCTTCAAGGGTAACCATAAGTGGCATAACAGAATCTGGCACTTTTGGTCGCTGTTGTTCCTGATTTTGCATATTGAATAAATCAAAAAGGCCACCAAAATTTCCAGGCTCTCTACCAGTTGTTTCATATTGCTCAAGAGCTTCCATACCATATTGATCATAAATATTCCTCTTTTTTTCATCACTCAATACGTCATACGCACGTGTAATCTTGGAATAATGATCAGCAGCGTCTGGGCTGGGATTCCTATCAGGATGATATTTCTGACTCAATTTATAATAAGATTTCTTAATTTCTTTTGCAGTTGAACTCTTATTCACGTTCAAAATGCGATAAAATGAATCGTCATGAGCCTTCACAAAAGGGATAACAATAGACAAAATAATAATAATAGTTAATAGAATAACAAATTTAGATGATTTAAATGACTTCATAATGAGGATGGACTTGTCTGAGCAAACCAGAGAAGACAAAATCGAAAAAATAGATTATCTGACGCAGTTAGAGGTCAAGGTATTTGGACTTCAATAGAGGAGATTAAACATTGTAATAGTGTTTATCATGAAGTGTTTATTTTCAATTTAACTCTGTATTCCACAATAATGTCTTAAACTTTGTCTTATACGCCAACGAGTGCTTCTCACTGAACAGTGAATATTGTTCGGAATTTGTTTTGTAATATTTTTTAAAACCCATTCTTTCTTAAATTTTTTATTTTAATTGGTCATTTTATTTAAGAATTCGCAGAATAAACTCAAATCACCATGCCAGTCCAATCCTATTGAAAAAATATTAATTAATGGATTATTTAATGTTATTATTATTGGGATAATTTCAGAAATTAATTTCTATTTTTGGAAGGAGATTTTGTGAGTGCTTTAAACAATCACGGCTTTTGTCCGCTGATTGAAGTATGTCTTACGATAGAGAAGATCGCCCCCCTCGTGAAGAGAACAAGAAACGTTTATATGTTGGTCAGCTTCCATTTGATCTCGAAGATGAGTTCTTTGATGAGTTTTTCAAAGATATTTGTCCCAGGTTAGAAGACCGTAAAATGCTCCATGGTTTCGGATTTGTGACTTTTGAAACTGAAGAACAGGCCGAAGAGGCCATTGCTAAGTTTAACGGAACAGAATATCAGGGTCGTACTCTCGTTTGTGAGTTACCTAAACCTAGACGTCCCCGTAGAGATTTTGGCGGAGACCGTCGTGGTGGATTCAGAGGCGGAGACCGTCGTGGTGGTTTCGGTGGTGACCGCCGTGGTGGATTTAGAGGTGGAGACAGAGGAGGATATGGTGATGACCGTCGTGGTGGTTATGGTGGTGATCGTCGTGGTGGATATGGTGGTGACCGTGACATGAGTACTATCGAATGTTACAAATGTCATGAAACTGGCCACATGGCTAGAAATTGTCCCAATGTTCAAGATGATGACCGTCGTGGTGGTTATGGTGGTGACCGTCGTGGTGGTGACCGTCGTGGTGGTTACGGTGGTGATCGTCGTGGTGGATTCAGAGGTGGTGACAGAGGTGGTCGTGGTGGTTACCGCAGGTATTCTCCATATGAAGGTGAGGATCGTAGAGGTGGTGATCGTGATGAAGTTCACGTTTACCGTCCTTCTGACGATGCTGCTGCTCCAGCCGATGAGTAATTTTTCAAAAATTTGTCCAAATTTTTTCTGAAATATAGGTGTATTCCACATCGATTTCAATTCATCAATTATTCGAATTTTCTGACAATAAAACACTCCCCTCTATATATTAGAGTCTCATATTTATGTTCATCCCAATATTCACTCCATATAATCCCCTTTTACCCCTCATTTGAGTAAATTTTAATTTGTGCCGGTTTCATTCAATTATATTCAAAACTTTATTTTAAAACATTTATTTTATTTCAGCGTAAACAAATATTATGAGCTCAACTCAGCATGATACTCCATATCGTCGATTTGTATCTCCATATTCTGAAAAACGGCAAAAATCAACGCCATCTTCGATTCAAAATAGTAAGCGAAATATTCTTGAACCTCTAGTTGTCGGAGAATCAAGAAAATCATCAGATATACCCTTATCCCATTCTTCAGCGAAAAGGGCTTCTCTTATCCCATCCACTCGTGTTTCATTGATTGTAGACATGGGAACATCATCATCGCCATATAAAAAACCAAAATCTGTCCTTCCAAAGAAATCCCTCGTTCCTACAGAAGGAGATAAACATAAACGAACCAGGCAAATATTACAGACCCCATTATGGAAAAGACAGCAAGATGAAGCAAGTAGGCAACATCGTGCCTCGATCTTACACTTTGCTGCTTCACTTGTAGCCAAATCTGACAGAGATCCATCACCTCAATATTCCTCAATGACTATGACCACACATGACGATAGTGAGGTTAAATTATCATCAAATGCAGCATTATCTCCACATACACCCACAAAGCAACCCCCTAATTCGGCTAGATGCCATTCCTCACTTGCACATACTGTTGCCCATAGAACATTGCTTCGGAGTGGATCATCCATGTATTTTAGTCCCATAAAACCTCTTCCTGACGATTTATTGGATCATATTCATCATAAAAGTATCCATAATAGTGATGTATCTCACAATGAATCTTCGTTGGCAGAGTCAACCGAATCTGAATTAGATGAATTGGAAGAGGATCAAAATGAATTTAACGAAGAAGCTTCAAAACGGATAAAGAAACGTCGAGATGCCTTTGGAAAGTCTCTATCCCTTCCTCCCGTCGAGTTTGCAGCTGTTTCTCAAAAGAACCAAGTTCCAGTAAGTCCTGCCACTGACCGTCAAGATTCCTTCCCTCTACCGTCGGCCTCTCCACTCTCACAAGAGTTACATAGTGAACCCAAGTCATCCTCTGTTCGTGCTCTATTCTCTCCCAATTCCTCAATCAAGAAAGATGCTCGTGGACATACTTCGAATGAGTCACCTGCGGGCATAAGTCCCTCCATACACCACCATGTATCAACATCTCTCCTTCTTTCTCCCTCTCTAAAGATGTCTCCTGGAGCTATCCTGAAGGAGCACTCGAATATGAGCGAAATGGATGCATATTCACTTGTGTTCGATGAAATAATTCAACAAATGGAAAAGTTCTCACATATGTCAGAGGAGCACCGAGTTCGAACAGGTCACGATGCTAACGATACTGAAGTGGGTGCAACGGTCTCATCGCCAGCTCCTTCTCACATCTCTGTGCAACGAACAGGTCCTCAGAACTCCACTGTGTCATTGTCTGGTCCAGAATCAGATAAAACAAAGCGCAGGAAGTCAATATTGAAGAAAAAAATGACTTCTCTTACCATGTCAGAACTCAAATCCATGTCATCTCAGGACTTCAAGGACGAGGATGAATATGACTCATTTTTTTACCCCCCTGTACCAGAAAGCAAAGAAGGTACAGCTGATCCAGCAAGTGGAGTGCGACACCAGAAATTTGTGGTTGAGAACATTAATTCTGAGCCACGTACTCAAGAACCCATAACTTATTCCGATGGAAAACGAAGGGCTGAGGAAGTTGGTCAAGCCAGATTGGAGGAGACTCAACAGATGTTAGAGCGCACTGACACGCAATCATTGATAAAGATACATAAACCTGCTCCATCCCCTCAAACGATATCATCCTCTTCTGTGCCCATGAGTCCCTCTTCGAACACCATTAATGATGACTTTTCATATAAAGATTTCTCCATTCTTCTGCGTCGAATCAAATCATTTTACGTGTCTCGATTATGTGGTTTGCCAGATCATATTGCACATCTTGTTCAGCAAAGAGAAGAAGCTCGAGCTGAAGTGAGACGGCTTAAAAAGAAAGTGAGGGATCTCTTGCTTGGCAATGAGAAGGCTGAAGCCACTGTGAAACAACTCACTGATGAATCTCAAGTCCTTGAGTCAAATCTCAAAGAAGTCGGTGATGAGCGAGATTCATTGACTTCTGACAACAAAAGGCTATATAATTTGATTCTTGAGAAAGATGATACCCTCTCACGGAACAAAAGAGATATTGCACAGCTTCAAGATGATGTTACAGACCTCCATAGAAAGCTTGAGCGTGTGCTTAGTCAATTGGTTGAAGTGAGGACATTATACGAAGGAGAGCTTCGTAAAAACACATCTTTAAAAGATGTCGTTGCTTCTCTTCGGAGGGAATTAGATATTGCTGAGACGTCTGCTCAAAAACTTCAGGATGAAATGGAGAAACAAAAACGTTTATTCCAGATCAAATTGCAGGATGTTGGTGGTGAAAAGGATTATATCACGACACAATACACTCGTATTGAAAGAAAGCTCAAGGAAACGAAGGCTAAACGAGATGAACTCGAGCAACTCACCACACAACTTGAGGCTGCTCTTACCGATGCAAACGAAGAAATTCAAGCGATGGACAAGGACCTCAAGAAACTTGGCGTTGAGAGAGAAGGTTTGGCCCAAAGAATTCTCAAACGTTCGCAGGCTACCGCCATCACTAAACAAGCAAAGATTAGTCTTGGTAAAGAGGGAATTAATGTAGGTGTACAAACTCCATCAGATTTCATGAAGTCAGATGTTGAGTATCATGTCCAATTACAACTGAAATCCATTCGAACCCAGCTAGAACAAGCCTCTGCACGTAAAATGAATGAGGAATTATCAGCACGGATGGAGAAGTTGGATCGTGAACATAAAGAAAAGCTTGATAAAATGGAACGAATCAATACTCAAAACATTAATCTCATCATGTCTTCTGCCTCCCCCCGTGATAGTGCACGACGTGGAAGTTCGAGGCGTGACATTGGGCGAGGAATGTCTTCTCGGCAATCATCGAGATCCAGATTACACAGGAAATCGTCTGCAATGATAAGCAAGTCCGATAGTATAAGTTTAAAACGTAACTCGTCCTCCCAAAGCAGTCTTTCTGGAAAGGGTAAGAACCTTAGCAAGAGTGCCAATGCAAAACTCTCGAAATCCGATAAGAGAGAAGCATACCTGAAATCGTTGTCTGCTTCAGAGAGAGCAGATTTTCTTGCACGTGAAAAGTCGAAGAAAGAAGAGCGGAAACAAGCAATGTCACAGATGAGCCGCGAGGAAAAGAAGGAATATCTCCGCAGTCAACGAGAGAAACGTGCAAAGAAGAGACAAGGGCGCAGTCTCCATCACTCCGGTTCATCCTCAAAGCTCAAGAAAGGAGGAAAAGAGGGCGCATCCTCCGATGGTATTGATGGATCCCCTTCCCAAGTACATCTCGGAACTCCATCGACAATTTCTTCCATCGACAGTTCATGGGAACCCAGCGATCTCATGGACTTTAGTGATGAATATGAAATTTCTGAGGAAGTTCACCCTTTCGAAGATGTGGATGGAGACCATACCGACTCCAAGTCAGGTTCAGGAGGGCCGGATAGTACAACAAAAGATAGTGCTAGGATTGGACAATTGCAAGATATTCAGGCTCAAGGAAATGAGCATCGGGGATCGATTAGTTCAAGTCGTGGCGATGATGTCAAGGTTGTTGCCAGAATTGATCTTGCCTTCTCAAAGTCTTCCACATCGACGGGTAATACAGATTCTTCACATAGTTCTAAAACCAGCGCTAGAAGATCTGCAAGAGATGAACAAGGAAAGGATATCAAATCATTGCAATCTTCTGAATCTGCGAATAAGAAACCAGATGTTAGTGGCGAGGATCATTCAGTTTCTTCATCGAATGCTCCTTCGACTACTGTCTCGTCTTCCATTCCTCATTCCTCTGCAACTTCTGTTGAACAACCAACAGTGACAACAACAAACATTGATGGAACAGACGATAATAATGAGGATAGTTTAAGTGGTGAGGAAAGCTCCCTCTCACCCTCTGAATCTAAAGGTTCCAGAAAACCATCAAGCAAACACCATAGAAACAGAAGGAAACATGCCCACTCAAAGGAACAAAGTGAGGCAGCTAAGGAGAGGGATGATGATGGCGATGAATATTCATATGATGATTTTGAGGATGAGAGAAGTGTAGATAATGAAGATGCATTCGATTCAACCTCTAAGAAACACAGAAAACACAGAAGACGTGGAAGGAACCATGATCGTTCAAGACGTGCTTCCTCTTCTTCTTCCTCTCCTTCTTCTCACCACTCCCCCAGTGTTGATTCTAAGGAAGGCAAGAGAAGAAAAAGAGGAGATTCAATATCTTCTGATAAGTTGGATGAGTCTTCAAAATCCGTGTCTTCAACAAAGACCAGTGAGATGATCAACCAATTGGAAGAAAGGATAAAACGTGTTCAAAGTGAGAAAAACAATATGGCTCAGCAGTTGCAAAAGATCAAAACATCGCAAACCACTCAGAAAGATACAAGAAATTGTGGTATCCAATGTGCTTTCCCTTCAACAGGAACAGGATCTTCACAGGCTGATCTCACATCAACTTCTAGCGGAGGCTCCTCCTCTTCGTCTCCTTCCCCATTCTCTCTCTCCGATTCTATAGTGTTTCCAGATGCTTCACTAACTGTCAAAGCTCCCCCAAGTACCCACAGAGATGGTGTTGATCTATCAACTAAGTCGCTCAACAACAGTGAATCAACGCAACTTTTGCAGGACAAGGCTGCCGTGGCCTCCGCAGCCGCGAGTGCAGCCAAGGAAGAGGTCAAGATCAATGAGAAGATCGCAAGAGAAGCAAGAAGAGCTGCTGAAGAAGCCAAGAACACTCTATTTAATACATTATTTAGACTATTTGGAGATTCATTTGATATCTCTCGCTTATTATCACTCATTCACAGTGTTCCAGGTTCTGGTCCCTTATTATACGTCAAAGAAGGACAGCTTGATATTCGGAAAGAACTCCAAAGTCTTCTCCTCCGCGGATCCTCTGGTTCTCTGCTAAGATCTTCTTCTCAGACAGGTTCCAACTTCAACCAGGCAAGTCTTGGCGGGGAAGGTGGGAAACGGAGTCTTGCAGAACAACGCCAAGCCTTTGACACAGATCTATCAAGGTTCGGAGGTTCTCCTTCATCTAATCTTGATTCTGGTTCCCCTCTACATGGCCAGACAGGACCCAAGTCAGGCGGTGCCATATCCCCCAGTCTGTCTAATTTCCTCCGCCATACCATGTCTGACGTGAGTGATGTTCTCCTCGACGATCCTCCAATTCGGAAAGGACTGCTTGACCCAGATTCCCCTGGAAGATCAGGGAGCAACGTGTCCGATGGTAGCGGTATGATCAGTGATGTTAGTGGTAATGCTGACAAGGAATCAGCGACTCCACTCAGATCTACGATGACGTCTGCCTTGGGCGAAGGAGAGAATGAGTCTCTGACAGCTGATGATGTTCTGAAACATCGGAGTATCTCTTCATCAAAGAGAGAGAGAGAATCACAGATCATTCCCATCTCACTTCCTTCCCACATGAAACACGACTTTGATAGTCTCCACGAAACTGCACGGGAATTGATGTCATTCAAACCATCACTTCCCCGTGAAGATCTTAGGAGGGCTGTCGATAGGCTTGCCAAGACTACGGCAGCAATTCAAGCCGTTCTTGCTCCTGCCTTCAGCAAATACGATAAACGTCGTTCCAAATCTCGCTCAAGATATTCTTCACTTTATAAACATCGCCCAAACCCATCTCATCGACTTGACGGTACAAGTGACCTTCTTCCTCAAGAAATGAAATCCTCTTCTTTCTCGTTCCCATCTCAAGTCATCATTCGTGCTTCACAGATAGAAACTCCGATGAAACCTTTGACTCACATGCAGTTGTTTGAGGTTGGATCATTGATCCTTCATCGTTCAAAGGGTCTCCAATGGGAAAGTGATGATTCGGTTCTTCCTCCCATCCTTCCAAAGCTAAAACTCGAGCAAGGAGACAACCTCCCAGTTGGTTTGGGTTTATTGAAGCGAAAACTCTCAGATATTTCTTCAATTCGGGTTGGTTATGTATTACTTGATAAGATTAAAACAGAGTCAACAGCTCTCCAAGCTTCTGAGACTCCTCCACTCGGTGGGTCTATTCCCGCATCCTCCTCCTCTTCTTCGTCTTCCTCTTCCTCGTCTTCCTCCTCTGTTGTTCCCACTCGTGGTGCTTCCTCTGCTGACCTTTCCATGGTTTCTTCATCCCCTCATGGCCAAGTGTTCGATCTTCTCTCCTCGCTTTACTCTGAGCCCTTGTCAATTGTTCCCTTTGATGAGAATTCCAGTTACATACGAATTCCCAATAAGGATGTGAGGATCCAATCTCTTGCACATACGACGAGAGAGTGTAGAATGTTGATAAAATCATGGATGGATGAACTAGAAAGAGCGGAAGAAGAAGGCCAGGTGTTCTCCTGCATGTTTGAATTCCTTGTGGATCACTGTAGGCATTCTTATGGGTTGGTCAAGATTGTCCAGTCTAAATTATGGACCCTAATTGCTTCATTGCTGTTCTATTGTTCCCGTGATTCCCAAGAATTGCTCTTATTCTCAAAGATGCTATTTGGAGGGCTGAGTCAAGATCAGTCAAACATATTTCTCTCTATTTATACCGATACCGGTGCTTTGCGCCAATTCACAACCAACCGAAGAGAACTCAAAATGGTTCTTCACAAGCATCTCTTTGTGACGATATCGCATGCTCAGGATATTATAATAGAGAAATATAGTCGAACCCACCCTCATTTCGTTGACATTGTCTTGACTTCCCTTGAGAAATCCTTGATAAAACTCAAGTCTGATGATATGAAATCGGCAGTTGTTATTCCACGTGAGAGCTATCGTTCGTTTGATCAGAATTTGACTGCCAAGGATGCTTTAGTGTCATCGTTAAAGCTGCGATCAACAAGAAAGACATCCCGTACCCTTTTGAGCACCGAACCACCTCAAGAAGCGTGTGTTGAGTTATTCACATTCTTGCTTATTGTTCTTCGTGCCTTTGAACAGCATCGAAATGAGTTTACAACAGAAATGAAGAGATTGTTCACTGTTGCCCTGGAGGAAGAAAAGTCAAGAGGTCAGAGTATTGTTAAATATGGGAAACTTAGCGTGTCTAGGAAAGCAGCCATTGCTGTTCTCGTGTCCATATTCGAGCTTAAAGAAGAATATGCCGAGAAAATAATTCCCAAAGAGCCCGAACGTCTTCTGTTTGATGAATTTTGTCTCGTAATCGGAAGGATTCTTATCTCAAGCCAAGAATAGTAGTGAGATAGTATTGTACAGATTCTTCAAAAACATAATTTATTTCAAAACATTTCTGTTGATTTTCAAAAGATTAATCTTTAAAGATTATTGATGATTCATTGGTATTATTTTTGAGAATTGATTTAATATCGTATATAAACCTTTTCTTTTTCCAATTCTTATTCTTTACAAGGAATTAGAACAGAATATTGTATAGTATAGAACAATGGAGAGAAGGCATTTTCAATAAAATTAAGGTGGTATATTGTGAGCATTAAAAAATAGATATTGTTCTACTGTACAGTATACAAACTAGCGTTAAATGCACAAATTAGACAAGAATTTAGCTATACACTGAGTTATTTCGTCTTTAATGTGGCAATTTGTTTGGAAACACTATCAGGAAGCTTCATTTGACCAGGAGAAGGGCACTTACCGCCCATTTGAAGGAGAGAAATACCCTTTTTCAGATAAACGAGGGCCTTTTCAAGTTCAACAATTCGTTCGGCTGGGGATTTCCCAACAGTTTCCTTTATCAATTGCATTCCATAGTCAAACGCCTTATTTCCAGTCAGAATTCGTTCTTGATTCTTTTTAGCATCCCTCATCTCCTGCAATTTCTTTTGATATGCCTGTTCTACCATCATTTGGCTTCCAATCTTTAATCTGGCTTCATATTGTCCACATACAAATTGGTCTTCGATCGTTTTTGCATCGACTGGTACCTCTCCGTATTCAGTAGTCCCAGGAAGAACACTATCAATAGCAGGAGCAGAAGGAGCAATATCCATTCCGGAAACTTGATCTGCTAACACTTCAGTCTCAGTGTATGTCTTCATATATCCATGCAATTCTTTAGATCTGATTGTTATCTCGGCGAGCTGAGGTTGGTCGACGAGATACCCAAACGAGGTTTTTAAACGTTCGGCAATTTGAATAGACTCGTCAAACAAACTACCAGCAATCAGAATATTTCCTACTTCATCATATTTTTTTGCTTCATCAACCGATGATTTATATTTCCAGATTTCTAGTTCAAGAGGACTCAAACTCATTAAATAGACAAATTAATTAATATATATATGATGTGTTAAATATAAAAACGATATTATTCGCCTTTTTGTGTTGCCAAATAACGTTTCAGACACCGTCAGAGTTACGCAGATTTCATTTTCGCCTCCATTCACAAAAATTTAAAACGGTTGATAAAAATATAATATTTTGAATTTATTTTAAAAGAAAACACTGCCTAAATCCGATAAAAATAAATTCAGAAAGATTTGAGGGTCGTTGGAGTAATAGAGGTGTAAATATAAAAATAATAATGAGAATAAACCTATCTTTGAATGAGAGATGGATCAACAGCAATAATTTTAAAAATTCCGAAAGAGAAGACAAAAAACCAAAACAAGAAAAATGTCAGCCTTCTCTTATTTTCTTGAACAGTTTCAAAGGGTACATAACATATTGTTACCAAAATAATATTTAATATTTGAAATAACGGAAAAATACCAATGATAGCAGAGTACTTCTCCTCCAGGAAGAAAAATGTCCCAAAACATAAAAGAATGCCGGAAGAAAAAAATCTAATACGAGTATGCAGCATTTCAATCACAAAAACAAGGGGAATCCGTTGCATATCTTTTTTTCTCTTCTTGGATTTGGAACATTCTGCAGCCATAATTGAAGGATTGAATTTAAATGCCTTTTCTGCCCATCCACAATCATCTCTAGATTCAAATGAACGTGTGAAAGTACTTGTTATCGAGGGACACGAGTCAGATCTCCAACTAGATCCAGATTTAGATTTTGAGAAAGAACGAGAATGCTTAGGATTGGAATCAGAAGGGCGAAGTGGTTCTTCCGTCACCGAGTGATTTCTATCAAGGCTTCTTGGTGAACTCACCATTTCTTTTCTCATCTCTCTTTCCTTCTTTTGCTTCAAAGAAGGAGAAATATTAATTTTCCCACCATTCTCGTCTGCACCTTCAGAGGGCGCCAAAGAACAATAATTCAACCCACTATCTTTCTCATTATTATTGCTATTTATAGATTTGTTCATTGCCATTAAAATAGTATCAGAATGTTGGAAATAAGAATGAACTCGAAGAATGGAGGAGAAGTTCCAAAGAGAAATAATGCAATATGAGCATATTGTGGAACTAATTAAGAACATGAGACAATTAAAATGGAATTTTGAATGGGATTTGAATGTATTTAGGAACTTTATAGGGAGATGTTGATAACTGTCCTGAAAAAAGTTAAAAGGATCATCCACGAAGTTCAAGGAAGAAAACGACGGGAAACAAAAAATTTTTAAAGGGAGAGAAGTAAATTGAAAATAAATATATGCTAATTCTGAAATCACGCAAAGGAAACCCATCCCAACACATATAGATAAAGAAACAACAGAAAAAATAACAAGAATATTTAATAGAAAAACATATATCAGTTCTTTAAATAATTTCATTTGTTTTTCAAGCCATCCATAACGAATTTCACAAAAAACGTGGCGAAAGAAAGGAAGGAAGCCAAAACGCCGCAATGAACATTTTTGGCAACTATTAGCAACAGTATTAACAGTTCGATCTTTGTTTATATGATTTTGAATCGGGAAGATAGGTCCAGATCGAATTGGCCAATAAATATCCATGTGTGGCGAAGAATTTAAAATACTATGGTTATTTTTCTCATTACACTGAGAAAAGTATGATCCAATATGCTTTAAATCTCCGAGCTTCATTTCATCACACCCAGATAACGATGTGGAATGATTATCAGAAAATAAGGAATTATTGGGTGAAATGACATCGTAAAATGAGGGTTTTGAAGTTTTTTCATTGAAAGAAAACGAAATATAGTTTGGAAAACATTTAGAGTGAATGGTATTATCAAAAAGATGTTTAGAGAACAAAACTAATAAGAATATACCAAAAAAAAGAGTAAAAGAGGTTATATGAATTATTTTAAATGAATAATAACTTGAAAATTCAACAAGCACCTTTGAACGGGACAAGAAAAGGGAATTTCGATTTTCTTTGGAAAAACCGTCGTCTTGGATATCAGACTCATATCTTACAACTAAACCTATTATTTGACAGAAAAGAGTTAAGGATAATATGGGATATTCGATATAATATGACGATTCCCGCCATTTCCTAATAATGCTCATTCCATTGCGGCCAGATTCAAAAAAAGAAACATTTTTAAGCATCAAGCTATTAATTCTACTTATCATGCCGTTCTTAATATTCTTCCGAAGTTTTTCTGATTTTGGCAATTCACGGTATCTTTGCAAATATTTAGATTCGATTTTGTGCTAAATTTAATTCCAATATTATTCTTATGTTATTGTTGTTATCCAAAGCTCTTCCAATCATCGATTTTAGGTGAACTCAAAAAATCATGACAATCTCTTGTCATGAAAAATTTACAGATGATTTATTTTTATGCAATTTGTATGATCGAATACAGTAATTACATTGTTTATTTTGTCAGACAATATATTTTTTTCATTACGACGATTGTAGTAGAAGTAATTTTGCACATCCAGGATTTAAGTGTTGTTCCGAATTTTATTTACTTATTACGTAAGGATATATGATAATATTTTTAAATTTAATTTGTATTTTCCTCATATTCATCACTTCTTATGTCTTTTCGAGGGTAATAATTAATGGAGTGAGCGACATCTGTTTAACTCGTGCTTCAGATATCGTATCCTACATTTGGACCCGTTTAAAACCCAATTACGTTAAAATAATGTCATTAATCTCAAAGAACAAGGATGAAACTTGTGGACATGATGTCGTTGAAAGAGGTCTTACAAAGCAATATTCCAATATCGATTATGAGAAATTATTGTCTCTTTTACTTGACTTAGGAGATTCTGAGCTCTTAATGATGGACAATGATATATCACCTGTCTTATTATTCAATATTTTTGCATTGCGACAACCAATTTGCATAAATAACAAATATTCATGGACTATAGTTGATGTTGAGATATTGGGAAGACTTATAACAGCGATATATCAAGATAATATTCCTTCATTAACATTATTTTCTTCACAGAATAATACATTGCAGTATCACACCAAAATGGCAAAATCCATAGATTTTAAACATTTTCTCGTTGATTTTATATATTCTATTATTTTATTTCCACTGAAACTCGTTCAATTGGCCTATCATAAGCTCAAATATTCTCTCATTCAAGACAATCTCTGGAAACAATACCATTTCCATTCCAAATTAATGTTCAACAATGAGAATAAGGATTCAAATGACATAGAAAAGGTTGATTTGGATAAAGTCGACAATGTTCTTTCTGATCAACAATCCCACCTTTTCCTTCTCTCAAACGTTCTCTCTGATCGTTCGGAAGGACTATTCAAAGGATTATCTCTTCCATTATTATCCCCAATTTTCATTCCTCGCTATATCGGTTTCACGTCAAATTATCTCTTTGAATTGTCGTTTGATGAGGAATCGAGATTTTCCCAATCCGTCGAGATCTGTTCTGGGAACTTTTGTTCACAGTTTCAACGTAAACATTCCCGTAAACGACAACCATCCATTCTCCGTAGTGTCCCTTTTACATCCAATTTCTATGATTTGATCGGATCTCAAACGTCAGATTCTGATTCCTTTAATACAACTCGTTCACGATTTCTAAGGTATTCATCAAGTCGAAATTTGAATAATGAAGGAAATAATTCCATCATTTTCTCAATGTTGTTGAGTGATCGAAGGAAAATGGAGAGATTTAATCCGAGTAGTCGATTTAAACAAAACAGAAAATCATCACGGAGTTCTGTTGACCATCGCGAACAATTCAGTGCTTTGAATGAGTATAACGATACTACTGAGTTGTCTTTATCCGATCCATCATTTTGTGATGAATATGTGAGAGATCTTGTTCCCCATCGATGGTCCCAAATGCATCGCCGAACTCTACAATCTAGAAACCTCTCAAGCACACCACGTACAAGGTCCATTAATTGTTTAAAGGACATTAAGAGTTGTGTTCCTAGTATTAACGAAGAGAGAATTCTGAATTACTTTAACAATTGTAATGGCTCCGCTGAACATGAATCGTTTCCATATCAATTTGTCCAATATTCAAAAATATTCAGCATCAATCGGAGGATAAATCCTCAAATATTCCCTTTTCCAACGAAACTTCGAGGGCAAAGACGAAAGAAATTTCCTCCCAATTCAAATTCTCATTGTTCTGAATTTGAAGTTTCTGTTTCCCACACTCTCCTTAACAAACAAGTCCAAGCAGCAATTGGAGAGAGATTATGTTGCAGAATTTTGTATCATCATCTGATAAATGATTCAATTTCTTTAATTTCTTGGCACAATAGGCCTCATTTTGTTGTCAGTTTTCTTCATTTTTTGTCATGTCCGGCTAGCTGGATTAATTATGACTCCATTCTCTCCTCTATGAAGAATATTGCTAAATTCTTGGTATATTTTCAAAACAAGAATCAGATTCGAACTAAAGGATTTAGACTCATCTCTCGTACGATTTTCAATGATATTTTTGATTCTCACTTTGAAACTATTCTCTCCTCTTTCTTTAAATTTATCACAGAAATGAACCCTAACGAGCCATTAAACATGTCAGAAATCATGAATACTCATTGTAATAATAATCATATGTATGAATCTATGCCCATGAGTTCAGCAAAACGATTGTCTATCAACAATAGTATAGTACAGTATAGCTATACTTCAAGAAAGATTGTTATTCCTAAAGATTATATTCTCTCAAAGATATCTTTTGACCGATCGGTGGTCTCTCATCCCACTCTGCTATTCTTGAACAATCAACCAAATCGAAAGACACCAGGACAAGAATTTGTTAAAGAAAGGGGTGGAATTAAATCAACCATACAGATGTGGAAGAGTCAATTCCCAAAGAAAACACATCTCCAAGCTTCAGATCCATCAGTCGTCACTTCATTGATCAAACAATGCACTTTTAAGTTAATCAAAAAACATCCAAGGAGTATGAATTCTCCAAATGTTGATTGCTCATTTCCCCAGTATTTGTCATCTTCTCGGATTTCCTCTCTTCCATTGAAATTACTACCCATAATTAAACCCACTATTTTCCAAAGATATTTTGAACCCGTACATCCCTCAACACAATGTGGATCAAGAAGGCCAGGAAATAGTAGTTCTTCTTCATCATCTGGAGTTGTTATACCTCGATTAGAGATCAATAATCTTATTAATCCCTCACATTTTGGAGAAAGAAAGATGTCAATCGATGTAATTCAGGAAGAAAATGAAGATGTGTCCAGTTTTCGAGTTCGTAATGATTCTTGCAATCGTAGCAATACCAATACAGCCAAAACAACAACTTCATATCCATCCAGTAGCTGTTCTTGTTTACCCCTACAGAAGGATGTGAATAATGGGCACAGTTCTCTGCTTGATATTGAAATATCAAAATGTCAGGAAAGCGATATTCCAGACGATGAAGAAGAAGAGACCATTTCTCATATATTCAATTTCGAAAATCACCGATCATCTGTATTTTCTAGTCCAATAGTATCTTCCCCCTTTTCAAACCCATTTCTTGTATCTTCATGCGTCTCTGATAAAATGAAATATCGTGTGAAACTCTGGAAACACCTTGAAAGATTTCATTTAAGTCTTTCTTCTACTCCCCGCTCCATTCCTTTATGGAAACAGAAGCTATCAAAGCTATGGTCAGATTGCATTGAAATATATCAGCGAGTTCTTGATGATCGAACATCCATTTTCAATCAATTGGCAAATTTTTCATCCATGTTGAAATCTAGTCAACAAAATGAAAGTAGTCAAAGTTTGTACGATACATTTCATATCGACAAACTCCTCTCGGATTTGTACAATACTCAACATCTAACCTTGATGTGTTTTCAAAACATGAAAAAGCTGGGAACATATCAGGATCGAGTGGATGTTCTTGTGTTAATCGGTTCATTTGTTCTGAATATTCTCCTTGATAATGTTTCTGCTCAGCATTGGTTTCAGGAGGCATCTTTGCAATTATCTGAGGATAAGCAGCTATTTCTGAAGCTTTCTGTCGATGAACTCAGTCGAGTCTTGAGAACTAAACACATTGAATGTGACCGCCTTGACAAACGGATCCAAAAGCTTGAAAAGATGAACATAAGCTTGATGTGTTCTTTGGATTCATATAAACATAATCAATCTGTTGACAAAGCAAAAGAATATAATCAAGATCCCATCCAAATTCATCAATCAGAAAAGAACCATTTATTGTATTCTCCCAGAATACCTTCGCTTGTAAATCACTTTCTCTCTGCATATTCAAAGATACTTAAATTCCCAGAAGATCCTCAAATGGATGTTTCCGGCGTTATTCCCCCTCTTGATGTTCCAGAGATGATTCCAAGTATCAAAGAGAGTCGTCGTGAAGCCATGTTAGATAGAACATTGTCACATTCATCTTCATGCTGTCCAACGTATGAAGGATCCTCATCCATTGATGGTTTAAATTTTACAGACAAATCATCTCATTCCATTCCTCATAGTTCAAGACATACCTCGTCTTCTGACCTATCTTCATGGATGGAATATCATGCTGACACGGCTGTATATTATTTATATCCAATGTATATCCCTTTTTTTTCTATCGGTATAAATTCATCTTCTCACGATTCGAATGAAAATAATTGTGATAACAATCCACATCAATTTCCACTTGATCTTCCACAAGAATTGAAAACAATTTTTACACTCAAATCATTACAAACAATTGAATCTTTGAATTACAAAACACCTCTTATATATAAAATTCCATCAAAGTTGGTATTATTTGATGATTTTAACATGAATATTCCTGATAAAATCCAGAATAGATTTTCTAATCATCATCATATTTGTACTTCAAAACCTCTTGTTATCAAAAAGATAAAGTACCGCCTATCTATTTGGATTAAGCTATTTCTATTCCAATTCATTATTTTATCGTGTTGTATATTCTTGAAATGTCGCCATTTGTTATCATCTCATCATATCTCCCATGTGTTTCATCAAATTGAAGAATATTTTGCGGTAATTGGAATGATTCTCTCATTTTGCTGCTTTTTTGTGATAAATTCAACCACATCGCAGATTTTCAATATTGAAGATACCATTCATAATCAATGTTGGGATGAATCTTTAAAGGATAAAAGTCAAAAAACCAATATGGGAACACCTTTGAAGGTATTTTTGAGTGAATATGAATTAATTCCACAAATATGTCATTATGAAGAACGAATAGTTGCTTTATTTGGTGAAATTGCCATATTTACAAACAATGAATTTAATATCGAAAATTATTCAATTTTTTCGGATGATATTGGTACCTTTTGTGATTTTCCAATCCCAAATACTTCGAGAGAGCCTCCTTCTCTTCCTCTCGAACCTCTTTGGCCTTTCAACCTTTCTTCAAATGGATATAGATATTCTGAGATGGGGATAATACAAGAATCTAGTAGGATATTTCATGATCGAAATAATTCAAGGGATTCAAAACTTTTGAATCATTGGTCTTATTTATATTCACAAGCACAAATAACTGATCCAAATAATGTCAAACATCCATTCCTATCACTCCATGGGAACATTGTGCATAATTTGATGGAATATTTGATAAATATTGATAAAATATGTCGTCAATTAGAGCATATTCTGGATAGATATTATTTCCAAGATATTGATATAGATAATCTCGATGGATTTTATGAGGATCTTGCCGATTTATCAAAATTAAGAACACATATGAAAGATTCTTCCGTTAATATTCTGAATAATCTTCAGTCTATGACAATTTTCCCTTCCTTTGAGTGGTCTTTCCTTCATCAATTTTCAGAGTATTCCCTCCCATTGTTTCTTATAATTGGAATTACCAATATTATTGTTTTGGTTCTTGTCGTTTTGATTCCATTCTACAGGTTAATTTGCCAACAAAGTGCAATTTTGCAATTATTGGGGCAAATTCCTTCATTCGAGTGGAAATCTATATCAAAAGCATATTCGTCCATTGATTTGACTTCTTTAATGAAATTATTTGAGAATGGGAATACAAACTCTATATTTTTTCAATCTAAAGCGATGGAAACTCTCGTATTTCTAATGTTGCAATCGAAACAGTTGAATTTAAACATGAACAATATATTAACCCGGAAAAAGCAAATACTTCTTGAGTTACAGAGAAAACACACTCATTTACAGAAAGAATTAGATTCTTATGTCCGAATTATTGGGAAACGTTGCCAATCATCCCATATTATCGAAGAAATACCAGACAGTCAGAATTCAATGGGTTGTTTTGAAAGCACATCAAAATATACCATGCCTGAAACAGAACGGATATCCGTTGAAACCGAAAGACTCTCTGTTAAGACAGATAGAACACATTTGATTCCAAAAGATGGAATTTCTCCAAGAGATACTTCTTCAAGCACGGATTCTTCATCACTTGACTCCAATTCTGATGAAAATCGGGATATTTATCAGTCGATAGAGCATTTAAATGAGTGTTCTCCAAGAAAAGATGCACCTTCGGGGTTATTTTCCCCTTGGAATTCTGGAGAATGTATTTCATCGATTACATATATTGAAAAATCAGATTCTGATTCTTCTCTCAGTGAATGTCAGTTTTCGCACCAACTTAACCAAAGTAGATCGGCACCTCTCACTCCAAGCTCCAGTCCGAGTCCCGTATCTTCATCAAGGTTTCCTTCAGCACAAATACCAATCATTTGCATTGATAATGAGCTAGCTACAACAGCTGTTTCAAAAAAATCAACGGAAAATATCCGGATGTTCTTTGAAGAAATTGATATATCTATGAACGAAGAAGAGACAACTCATTCCTCAATCCTGAACACATCTTCCACAACTGTCAAAGATGATAACCCTTCTGCTCTTTCTGAAAATAGCTATATTGAAGATTCCGAGGACTCATATGAGCATGTCTATCATTTCACCCATTCCAAAGAATTTCCCTGGGAGAAGGAAGATGATATCGAATTTACAAATAGATCGTTCTCCGTTCCACATCCTAAAACGGATCTCCCGGAGAAAATTCG
>BQXS01011108.1:0-17915 GCA_024181965.1 Aduncisulcus paluster
TTCCCGTTGAGATAATCCTTAAGACGGGTCAGGTACAAAGTCTCACAGCAATGTAGAACAACCTCGTCAATGTCCTGTTGGAGACACATCTGACAGAGAGCATTCACAAGACTATACTTCATTGGATTGGCAAAGGATGAAATGTCTACATGTTGTGCTCCCCTACGTTTTCCACTGCCAGTAGAATCCTCATAGACACGACTAACGACTGCTCTTACAATACTTGTTGACAGAGCCATCATACGTTGGAGAGGTGACAGACAGAGAGAATAGGCAACTGACGCATCACAATCATTGGGAAGCTGTGAAATGTACTGACGAAGGATATCTGTGTAGGTAGAGTGTGCAAGAAGCTTGAACTTACCTGATCCGGGTTGAGATCCGTTCATATAGAACTCATAAAAGGCATTCTCATTGGAAAGACATTCCTCTTCTGCCTCGGAACCTTCTCTTTTGTTCGTATAAACCCCATATCCAGCGCAGCCAACACCAGAGCTGGCGGAAGGAGGGAGAGAGGGAGAAGGGAAGATGGCACCAGAGGGAGAACTAGAGCCCCGAGAGAGTAAATAGCCTCCAATCTCTGCGGGCATTCCACACACTCCTCTTGTCAAATTTATACCAATACAAAGATGTGCAGCGTCAATGATAGCACCCGACGTGGTCAACACTTTCATGGCCATGTCAAAGCACAGGGAGAGAGCAAGCGCAAGCGGGTAGGATTCACCGAAATGCTCACTTCCGTACTCAGTGATTTCTGAGCGCAAGTGAGAGAGAGAGCAAGGGTGAGAATTCGAAGGAAGGTTAAATGTTGAAGTCTGACCGTCAATGTATTGCGAGAGGTAAGAACAGAATGTTCCATGAATTTCTGAGCTGAAACACATGGTAAGCCAAATATAATCCTCCATAGTCGAGCACACAGTGGCGCTGACATCATCTTTATCGGACAGGGCAAGACAATTGATCACCATTCGTTCATATTCGCCCATAGTCTCACTAGAGTTGTTGTATAACAAATTGAGAGCACCTCTGGTCTTGCCAGTGACACCACACACACCGACATTCCTGATATGGTCCTCTACTGTAATAGTCCACTCTTCAAGGGCTTGGAAGACCTCATAGGGGATGATATCGGGGTAATGATCCTTGATCTCTCCAAGAATCACCCGCATTTCATTGCGACACCCTCCACGGAGAAGATAGAATATGAGAACATACACATCGACACTCACATCATTGATAACAATACTCGATGCGTGGATGGATGACATGGAGGAGCTTGAGAAAGAAGAGGCCAAGGATGAACCCATGCTCTGTCCAGATGAACCTCCATTCTCTTTGATGCGGTGCTCAGTGATGTAGGATATCATGCTCTTGAGAAGATCAGTCTCCCCGCGTCCATGGCAGACACACTTAACCCAGTGATCCTCGAGCCAAGCAAGAGTCCTGATACCATACATTCCCATCCTGAGGGAAAGGGAGGAATGTGGGTGGGGATTCAAGGCAAGGAGAGGAGTTCCCTTCATCACAAAATTCTCTCCAGATAGGTATGTGGAAAGGGACCACAGATCGGCCACGATGGATGAGGTTGAGGGAGAAGGTGAGCGAAGCTGGTGGAGGAAGGAGAGGGCAGGGAAGGGAGGAAGGGATGGGGGGAGTTCTTTGGGATAAGAAAAGTCTGGACCAAGGTCGTGAAGTTCTAAGCCACCACTTGGCCTTGTTGATTTTGACCGTTGTTTCTCTTCTTCGCCTTCTTGAATCCTTTTTGCGAATGGTCGGATAATGTCTTCGTGTTTCTTAATACTTTCATTATATTTTGTGCAATTGGCTGAAAATCTATTGTAAGATTCATGTTGAGAGAAATGAGAGGAGAACAATTTATCGACCTTTGGATGATATTTCGAATTCAACGCGGCAACTCCTTCGGCTAACTGAGCTTGAGCTGGTGATAAATTGTCTTGAACCTTCTGTTTATCCCTGTATGCAGCAGATTCACGATGTTGTTGGACAATTGTCGAAGCAAGAGTCGATTTCATTGCAAGTTTTGGAACAGTGGATATTCTCTGATATAAATCATGTTGAATGGCCTGAGCTGTAAGACTCAAACCATTTAACATAATTTCTGAAGTGACTTTATCATGCAAATCTCCAAGATAGTCATCAAGGGAGCAAGACATGGAAGGTTGAGATGGAGCAAGAGAAGAAAGGGGTTTTTCGGGCTCAAATGATCTCTGATGAAGTAATTTTCTTCTAATTTCCAATATACCTCCCTCCAATTTGGTGGGATTCTTCAAATGAGCAAGGCTAGCTCTTTTGAGTGACTCATCAACGTGATCGAAGGTATCATCGTGGGAATATTGATGCTCAGCTCCAACGGAAGCTAATAATGCCTTGGATTTAGAAACAATACCCTTCATCAGAAAAAAAAAGAGATTCCATTTGATAAAATTAATCTCTTTAATTTGGCATGAAAAACAATAAAAAGTGAGATTTATTTATTCTTTATGCACGATAAGTTTTATTTTTAACTCACATCGTTATAATGCATCAGTAAAGCTCTGCCTAGATTTGGATTTTCCATATATTTTTATTTTAAAATTATATGATCAATTCAAATGCCAAAATTTTAACAATCTTAGAAGAAAAAGTGAAAATGGAGGACAAAATTTAATATTATTAATTCTCCATTCTCTGGAAAAAGAATCAACACTAACGGTTGAGTTTTGATCGCCATAAAAGGATATCTATCTCAATCATTGCTTTTTTCTTGGATGGGTGTGCAATCTCATACTAGTTCTCACTTATCTCGTGATTCAAAGTCCCTCGCTAAACTCGCCAAGTTACAGGCTAAGTTACAGCATTATGATAAGAAATTCGTATCTGGAAGTGGATTAGGACATATTACAACCAGAAGAGCGGCTGCAAGGCAGGCTTTTCAGCTCTCTTCATCCAAGACTGAAAAGATTGATTCCACTCATCTGCTATGGCATGTCCGTCTTCTACTTTGTGAATCGAAAGATAAAGAATCATATTCAGATATTATAAAAAAGGCCCAAAAAACGTATCAAAAACTCAAATCAAGTGAACTTTCATCTAAATCATCGTCCCTCCCTTCTACCCCAATTACAATGTCATCATTGTTCTATCACGCATGTAATTGTGCTGTCTCTTGCGTGTCTTGTGGACTCATGATGGATACAACGCACTCTGTGTCTTCCATTTCTCTTCCTCGTATTCTCCCTCCCCCTCATCCTATCATCATTCCTGTGTTGCATGAATCTGAAGATTGTGATGAAGAATCAAATCTCAATGAAAATATTTTATCCAATATGATGGAATTACTCCAGAAATATTCTCTTGAAATACTTCCAGAATCATCATCTGATTCCAAGCTTTCAAAGAGCTCCTCTTCATCATCAAAGCATGTTGACTTCACTAAACTATCCCATTCACTTCTAAAACGTTCGGAGATGTCATCTTTGTGTGAGCTTGTGTATTTATGTGTGATTTGCTACATTCTCTCGTCTCTGTCCAATTCTCCTTATTTGACACATTCCCTTGCTCGATTAGTATATAATCAAAGTGGATATCACATGGCTCATACCTCCTTGCTCTCTCCCCTGTGTTCTATCCTTATTCATTGTCATATATTCTTTGGAACTGAAGCTCGATATGTCCTGACTCATGTTCTTGTGCTGTTGAAGAGTAGATATCGTGAATCGATGGCCATTCCGTTGTGTGCTCACCTTTGTATGCTGTATGGTGTCGGTTGTATTCATTCTTTGCCCCATCCATGCATATTCCTCACTGGGTGGAGAAAGAAAGCATGTATGCTAACTGAAAGAGGCGATAAAAATGATCAGAAAACATCAGTACAACATCATGCTGTTTCTCAACAAGATTCTTCATCCTCTTCTCGTGGTGTGCAGGGTCATTTTATTCGTGCTGTCGGGATATTTGAGAAATATTGTGTGTCATCTTCAGCTTCAAAAGGCATTAAGTCGGGACATAAAAAAGATCATATCAAACCTCCTCTTCCTTCTTCTTCCGCTCTTCCTCTCTCTTTCTTGCTCTCATTGGTTATTCATCTTGGTGGCTTTGGACATCAAAGTGTATTTTTATCGCCAAATCTATGTTTAAGGCTGATCTCAATAGCCAGATATTATCATTGGATCCTTGATGAGAGCATAATCAACACTCTAAAGTTTCTCAGAGCATATAGAGATGGGAAGAAAGGGAAAATGGATGGTAATTGCATTGATGAGTTGTTTTCTGCTCTTGTAACTGATTGCAAAGTGATTCTTATCAAAGAGGCCGAACAAAAAACTAACTATGAAGTTCCAGTGAAGTTTCATCCTTTGTCTATTGCTGTGTGGAAATTTGTCAGACAACGCACAAAGAGCCACGATCCTGATTTCATCCATTCCATGGATAAAAATGTATTAAATGGAAAGATTACCTCTGGAATTGCCTATTCACATGCCCTTCTTGAATATCTTGCTCAAACAAAATCTATCAAAACTCAATTTGACTCAATTCATCGAGATTTTATATATTGCAATTGGAAAAATATTCATACAAATATTCAGTCAAAAGGAAAAGGAACAAAAAAAGATGATATTGTTTCATCCTTCTCTCTTGAAACTCTTGAACATCTCTGTCCTATTCATATTCCTCTTGCTCTCTCCTCCTCTTTTCCTCCCCAACCATTCAAATCACTGGAAAGTTCCCTGGTTTCTCTGCTTTTTAATGCGTCAAAGCTTAAATCTATCCCTTTAATTAAATCTATATGCCAATTATTCTTGCATCGTTGTTTGTCAAGTCATTTGATGCATTTTCTGTTGTTTTGTAGTGTTTCGAAGGAATCTGACATGAATTTTGAGGAAATATCATACTATATCAATGATTTATACTTGGATAGTTCGATTATTAAAGACAGTTTCATTAAAGACGATATTAAATGTTGTCCAAGTTCATTAATAAGAAAGAACAATGGAAATGTAATGTATATTTTCATTTCGCCAGCTCCCATTTCTTCGTTTGCTTCCTTGACGACCAAAACATCCCCCAAAGCATCATGCTATCTGTGTATATCCTTTTCCTTGGATAATCCAGAGAAATTAGAGGAAAGAAAAGACATTAGAGCATTTTCTAGACTATCGAATGGGGCTATTTCAGTTCGGTTACCCCTGTTTGAGTTTGGAATCGCTCAAACAAAATATGATTCGAAACAGACAAAGATGAGAAAGAAGAATTGTTCCTCTTTGCTTTCTCAGATAATGTCTTATATGAAACTTGAGCAAGAGCAGAGAGAGAAAGAGCAGAGAGAGAAAGAAGAGGGAGAGGAAGAGGAGGAAGAAGAAGAGGGAGAGGAAGAAGAAGAGGGAGAGGAAGAAGAGGAAGAAGAGGAAGAAGAGGAAGAAGAGGGAGAGGAAGAACTTCAATCTTCATCCTTGGGTGATGATATGGCAGATTGTCCAAGTATCTCAAAAAATAGTGATAATTCTGAAGATGATGATTCTCTCATTCGATATGAACATCCAGAAGGAAATGAAAGTGATGTGAGTTTGAGTTCCCTTGAAAAATATTCAAATCATTCCTGTCTCGTATCGTCCTATTCCTTCCTCTCTCTTGACCATTCTTCCTCTTGTTTGGCTCTATTCTCTTCCTTCGCAAACTCTCTTTACAAAGTTGAACAACACAGTGAAGAACTCAAGACAAATGAGCTTTTGGATAAACGATTGTCGTCAGGGGAAAAGGGTGACATTGAAGAGGAACAGGAACTTTCAGATGATCAACAGATTAAAACAAGCCAGTCTCATCAATTTTTTAAGGAAAGACTGAGAATTGACAATGAATTGGGCGAATGTCTCAAATCGATGAAATACGCTTGGGTGGGATCATACAGATATTTATTCACCGGATTTGCTGCAAAGGATGATCATAATCACTTATTTGCATCTCTATTTACTAATTATGCAATAGGTTCAACTAAAAATAGAATTTTCTCAGATATCAATAATTCTATTTTTAGCATCATATCACCAATTGTTAATTATTCTATCTCTTCATGGTGTTCTGAGATTATTCAGACCGAACATGGAGATAAACAATCAGATCCTAGTGATATTCATGATAATTATATTTATAGAAGCATAAAGAACTCAAACATCCATGATATATTGACACTGACTCTTTGTGGAATAATTTCCTCACAAGTTGACTCTCTCCATCAGGCAGTTCCAACGAACATCACGGGCAAAACGTTGAAGAAAAAGAAAATGGGAAGTTCGAAGATGGCTAAAAGGTCTTTGGGAAGTGAAAGCCAACAACATCGAGAAGATATCCTGGAATTAGATTCTTTTATTTTCTCTCCTAAAGTTATTCTTCCATTATTGTCGATATTTTGTCAACATTTGTTTCTTTTCCATGCGAATCCATGCTCCTCTCCTCGAATTCTGGCTTTGTTCTCATTGTTACATAAATATGAAATTATTCCCGAATGTTTTGCATTTTTGGAATGGGAATTGCGCTGCTATTTATGGAATTTGAGAAAGAACCAAGATGATATGGAAGAATTAACAGATGATCAAAGCTCTAAAACAGATGAACATCTCATTGAGAAAATGAAGGAAGAGGAAGAACAAGACGAAGAGGTTAAGAAAACGTTAAAATCTAAGAGGGGGCGCAAAAGTCAGGCCACAAAACTTGAATTGCATGAAATTGAGCAAAGAAAACAGGCGAGAATGCTTTCTCTGATTGATATTGAAGCCAGAAAGAAAGATCGTCGGCGAAGAGCAAAATTACGTTCCAATTCTGCTTTTAAAATGGAAGAAGAAAAACAGATATGGTCAAAGAATCCTGATTTTAAGTCTGCAATTGTGTGCTCCCACCATATTCATAGTATCTCCGGCATTTCATCTTCTTCTGAAACAAATTACATATCATTCATGCGTCCTATATTCGATATTGTCTTATCTCTGCGTTTCATGATAATTAATGGTGAATATCCTTCGTGTCTTAATAGTTGGATATCTCAGAAAAGAATGGTGTTCCACTCGGACAGTGCCATCGATTGTGCTCAAAGTCAAGATTATCTTGAAGAAAGAAGAGAGAGTGCCGAGACTGTCGCATCTGCTTTTGATTCGCTTTCTCTTGAAACTCGCGATTCAAAACAGAATCCTTCAAATATTTCAGATCAAAATGATTTTTCTCAATCTAATTCTTTCGTAATGCTATCTCTTCCTCCTTTTTTACACGCACTTCCTATTGAACAAATTGTGTTTGAGTCCCATTATCAGAACATTTCAAGGGTACCAAACTATTCATTATCTTCTCAAGAAGAAGAGGAAGAGAGAGGAGAACATTATTCAGATGAAAAGTCTGAATCAACAACATCTAGGGTCGAACCGGATGAAACTGGTGTGTATATTGTCAATCCAGATGGTTCTCTTCCGTCTCTCTCCTCTCTTTCTTCGTACTTGACTTCTGTTGCCGATTTGCATGGGTCTGTTGGATACCCTCCACTTCCACATCCCTCTATTCTCAATTCTATTTTCTCACTTCCATTCTATTTTTATGTTGGTCATGGGGGCGGTGAACGACTTATTTCTGGGGGTCAATGGGAAAAATATATGTGTCGTGAAGAATTCTCTTCTCTTCCACCGACAATGGAAAAGAGTTCATTCACATTTTCTTCTTTATTCTCAAGAATCATGTCTCACCCACCACAGAAAGTGTCCACGTCGTTTCTCTTTGGTTGTGCAAGTGCATACGATGGTTCTGGCCCAAGGTCT
This sequence comes from Aduncisulcus paluster, assembly GCA_024181965.1. Taxonomy (NCBI): domain Eukaryota; phylum Fornicata; genus Aduncisulcus; species Aduncisulcus paluster. The sequence continues at coordinate 7,794 of BQXS01011108.1, forward strand.
ATAAGCAGAATGTTTTCTTGTGGATGCGAGTGTGTAATAGGGTTCTTATGGGATGTGACAACCACAGATGTGAAGAAAATGTTTGAATATGTCATTGAAGAATGGAGAAAGGGGGAGAAATCTATCGGAAATGTGATTGATGAAGCACGTAAGATAGCTTCACTCAGACAACTCAATGGTAATGCCTTGGTTGTGTATGGAAATTCAAGTCTTATATTCAATCCTTGACTTGTGGCATATAATAGTTAAATTTCTGACAAATTTTTCTTAGTTGGGTCTCGATTTTGAAAATAAATTATTTTTTTATCGAAACAATGATATGATTCTTAATTTTCCCATCGAACAAAGATATCGAAAAATGGACTTATTGTTGAGTTCTTTATTGGTTTTATGTTTTAGACAACTTGAGTCGTATTAGCCAAGGAAAACATTCTCATACTATTTAAATATTCTGAGAAAATCCACACCAGATGAAGATCTACCAAAAGATGGAGAAACACTGTCATCAACCCATCTTCATTTACAGTTCTTAAGGTATCTGGCATAATCTTCATCAAAAATAGATCCTTTACCCTCATCCGGTGTCTTCAATAAATATTTTAATCGCTCTCCCTCAAGGGACACACTTGTCAAATCAGAATGAGCTTGACACCATTCCATTTGTCCATCGAATCTAGGAGACAAGCTCGAAACAAGCTCTGGAATTGTTGATAACATTGATACTAACTTACCCCACATTGGAATTCCAAGCTTTTGTTTCTGATGCTTCAGTTTATCAAACCAACCCTCAAGAAAACTGTCAATTTTGAGAAATATCTTTTGGGCATTTGATGATACGCAACATAAATTAGCCATAAACAACAGAAAATATTCATTATCATTCTCAGCAATAAAATCATCCTCTTGATGGGTCACGAACTCGAAAACACATGGGAACAACGAGAAAGCTTCTTCACAAGTTATTGAATTCGGTGCATTATCTTCGTAAGACCATGTGATATTCTTCAGGATAACCATCCATCTCCCGGATATTTTGTAATGTGGGAATGATTTCAGCCAACGTTTAAGATAGGGTTTAATCAATGAGAGCAATGTAGTCATTGTTGGCAAAAGTGGACAATGTGATATATTAAAGAGTAAAATTGACACCATGTTTGGAAGTTCACCAACCAATTTCCCCCTTTTTCCCATATCAAGGAAATGTTGAAGTGAAGATGCAAGCTTCGGAAAAATAACATACCTCTTGTCTGCCACAAGATGAGTATAGTTAACACAAATTCTAATAAATATACTGTGAATGTCATCTTCTAACTTTATAAGATTTGAGAGATGCTCAAAGAAAGTCTCAATGAGATGATTTAAATCCGGAATAGGAAGAGAGATTTCATTGTTTGCATAATTATGCAAAACAAACATTTCTAAACAAAAACAACATAGGATGATCTCTTTTCGATTCTGTTTAATCTGCTTTTTGGTTTGGAAGGGAATTGAAACGAACACCGCATTAATAGAATCATAATATTTTCGATAAATTTTTGATTTTGACTCCTCGTTTGCCGATTGTCTGATAGTTTCAATGATATTATCCCATTTCTTCAAATCAGGGTGTGTATGACTGAAATATCTTGAACAACTATAAAGATACCCTCCATAGTTCATGCACCATTCCATATTATTGTCATATTTAGGCGACAATTTAGGAACAAGGGATGGGATTGTAGAGAAATTAGAAAGAAGCTGTGCCCAAAAAATACTCCCCCTATGATGATGTTCCTTCTTGATTGCTCTAAACCAACCATCAAGCAGATCTCCTATCCCACGATGAATCTCAATGATATGAGACGAATCACTGCACAAGTTTGAGAAGAAGAACATTACGTTTTCATTTTTCTCTTCAATAATCCTTCCTCCAACAAACTCTTCCCTTGTAACATCAAGAACCGGCTCATACAATGCCCAAGCATCTGAACATATCTCTTTGATAGGAATATTCTCATCGAATAACCATGTGATATTCACAAGAATTGTCATCCACGTCCCCTTCCACCAACTAATTGTCGAATAAGATTTAAACCACTGGCTAAAACATGGTTTGATTAGGGTTAAAAGACTTTGCCCAGTGGAAGATGAACAATGGAAGGAAATATTTCTGAGGGTCATCACCATTGAGAAGGCAACATCACCACTCAATTCTTCTTTGCTTCCCCAATCAAAAATTCTTTGGAATGCAGGGGTTATTTTTGGAAAGAAAGAATCAAGTTTGTCATGAATTTGGAAAGTATAACCGCTGCAGATTTCACAAAATTCTTGAAAAACGTCATTTCCCAACATTTCTTCGATTTGCAATATATGATCAAAAAAAGTATCAAATAGATCATTAATATCAGTAATTGATAGAAAAACGGGAGTTTTTTCATGGGTATATTCAAGAAAATACGATAAACACTTACAGCATTGGATAACCTCTGTTTTGAGCTTTCCTTCCCATCGTGGTGACAAAAATGCAACAAAAATTGTTTCAATCGCATCACGATTTTGATAATATAGTTTAGATTTCTCCTCTTCATTTCGACACGCACATATATAAGCCCACAAATAATCACACTTTTGAATAGCACGATTAACATCATCCAGAGAAATTTCTTTCTTACATTCTTCTTCTTCTTCTTCTTCTTCTTTGTCTTTGCCCTCACTCTTGTAAATTTTTCCCTCTTCACTCTCATTTTTACCTTCACAAACCCCATTTTTTTCATTTGAGCAAGATATCGTAGAAGAAATTTGGCTCAATCCTTCATCCCATTTATGGTCTAATTTTAGATCAGGAATCAATGAAACTTCAGCTTTTAGCTCACTTGGAAGAGATGGATTCTCTTTGAGCTTACTAGAAATGATGTCTTCTATCCGGGGACATTTCCACCCCTGACCGATTCTTGGAAGGAGAGATTTAACGGATTGTACCTTCATACGAGCATCATGTACACTCATACGATCATCAATTTTTAACTTTGTCAATCCTTCGAACACTTCATTCAAACAGGAATAAACAGCTTTGTACTTTCCACCATCAATGGTCTTAAGAGACTGAAAAAGGCAAGACCCAGAGAGTTTTGGAGCAGTTCCATTTGATATCACTTCCTTTAATCCCTTAACATATTCACATGGTTCGAGGAATTGAAGACACGGCATATTGAACAAGGGGTTAATCCCTTCAAACAAAGCTTGAATAGACATTCCAAGAGAGTAAGCATCACTTTTTTGGCTCTGACGACCCTCAAGAGCTTCGTATGAGTTGTATACAAGTGTTCCAATAATAGATTTTTTGCGGGCAGTTATTTTAGTTTCATCATGGGGTTTAGAAGAAGAGGAAGAACCAGCTGAACTCCCACCCAAAAATGAAGAGGATATAGAACTTCGAATCTCAGCCAAACCAAGATCACCAAGAATAATAGAACATTTCTCACTTCTCGAATCTGGATTAAAGCGAACAAGAAAGTTATCAGGTTTGATATCTCGGTGAATTAATCTGGGTTTTGCTGTGAATACATCATCAAGACATTCAATCATTCCAATACATAAAGAACTAACTCTGACAGGGTTTAAATCTAATGGGTCAGGGTGACGACTCAATTCCTCAAACTTTGAATCCTCGGAGTCAGTTGTTTCGGAGTCTTCTTCGTCTGTTTCTCTCATGCACCAACTTCTAGAAAAGTCTTTTACACTTCCTCCTTGACAATATTCCATCAAAAATCCATAAATTCCGCAAAAATTTTCATCAAGAAGATCAAGGATGTATAAGGGACGTGGAATTCTATTGAAACACTTGGGATTCATAAAAAGTTTTTGTTGATAATTAAATTCCGTTCTACAATTTTGCAAAACCCTTTCATCACGTATATTGCGCATAATTTTCAGCATACAATAAGGGAATGGGATCCCTGCAAGTTTAACAAGAATAACGTCGCCAAAACCACCACTTCCAAAGATACACAATGGAATAATATTTGAGGCTGATGTAAGAATGTTAGAATTATGTTTTTCTTTAATATATTTAGTTTCCGATGAAGTTGTCTCTTCACTCTCTAATGAAGATGATTTTGAAATGACATTTTCCTTTTCCATTCAAAATTACTTGTTTTTTTTATCAATTATGCAATTAAAAACGAAATAATAGAAAAAAGAGAAAGTACAAATTGAATTCTTTATAAATCGGAGAATAGTCAGTTAGAATCAAACTCATAAAATGTACAAAAGAAAATATTCAAAGAGAGAAGAAATTTAAACATACAATTGTTGATATGTTGCCAAACAAGCTAGAAAATCATTTTTGAGCTTGTCACCTACTTGAACGAGATTTCATATTTTTGAAAATAAAATTCTCCATGAAATATCGTATAATATTTTTATTTATTGCCAATTTCCTTCTATTTAAGGTTCATTCGATAAACCTTGAAGATTCCAGTTTCAAGCGTGAATACAAGAGAAAAGAATGATGGGAATTGTTTGTTTCTCCATCTAAGACCTCAACTTCATTTCTAAGACACCATTTCACACAAATGCATCTTATTTTATACAGTTTATGTGAGAGGAGCATAGGAACATATTTAATGAGTGATTTCTTCAATGAGGGTTCTGTCTTTGAGCCCTTCCTATTTTGTCTCACCATGGTACCCTCACCCAAGTCTTTGTCTCTGCCATCTCTCGTGTCAGGACTATCCCTTGTCGATGAATCAAGTAATAATCCATGACAAGACAATGTTTCTAAAGATGCCCTCCATTCCCGATCACCCATCAATACACTGCATCCCCACACAAAGAGGAGAGAACATAAGGGTGTCCCAGCCTGGGCTCTTGCAAGGATCTCGAGAGCATGTTTGACACACACGGAGCGAACAGAGGGAAGAAAGTGGCAAATGGATAACAGTTCAAGACAAGCCGACTGGACGAAGAAGGGAATAAATCCATCAAGGTAGAAGAAATCCATGATGTAAACGAGGATAGAAATCACAACATCGACAATATGGACGGATTTCTTGGTTGGAATAGACACGACAAGTGCCCTCAAAGCATGGAGACAACGAACAATGATGTGGACATATAAATCCTCAGAATAATCACAAAGGATGGAATATTTCTCCAATTTAGAGGAATTTATACCAAGAATTTCCAACGAGGAGGGTTTATATGTGGAGATGGCCAATGGGTCGTCATCTGATTTTCTATCTTTAGAATATTGAGAAAGTATTGTGAAAATGACTAAAGATATCTCAGAGCACAATGCATCAATCTGATTCCAAGAACCATGAACAAGACTTTGAATCATGGTTTTTAATAAGCCAGACCGATGATTACACCGAAGATCTCCTTGTTCAGGAATAAGAAGAGATGATGTAAATGTTTGAAGAATATTTTGAGAAGAAAATGGCCCTAAAAGGGAGTTAAAATAGAGAACAAGGTATAAATGAGTTTGTGGGGGAGATTCTAAAAATAGATCTTCTTGAGTATCACATTGAGAAATAACATTAGACAAAATATCGCGACTGAGTAGTGATTCGATGGATCTAAGTTTTTGTTGCACTTGATTCTTCATATCCCTCCCACTTTCCTTCTCCTCTTCCTCCTTTTCTATCTTCTTTTGATCAATTTCAAAATCACCTGAAAATAACAATTGAGTTGATGATTCAATTGAATCGTTTAATTCTATTGATAAAACAGAATAGGATATCTTCATTTTCCATGAATCTGAACAACAATATAAATAATCACAAGAATCAAAGATAACTTCAAACCAACGAAGAAATATTGGAAATATTTTTGCTTTCATCGTATTGTATTTCTTTATGGTACTTCGATAATGACCAATATTCTTTTGTTCGAAGAGTTCTTTCGACCTTTCTTCACAAGTTCCCCACCGATCTATTTCTCGAATAACTTCACTCCATGGCTTGAGTAAAACTGATCTAAAAATAGTATACAATGGTGGAATAGCAGAATGTGTCATCATTTTCATAACAGAATGAAGCTGCAATCCGACATTTTGTACAACAAGTCCAATTCCTGCCAAAATAAGATTAGAAATCCGTTCTTTCTCAAAAGATTCCTCTAAAATTTCTGTTTCACTTGAGTTCACATAAATTAAATCATGTTTGGAGCATCGTCTCTTGCCAAGATCAAAAAATTGGACTGGATTGAATAGGAATGGAGAAATAACATCGATATGCGAGAAATATTTAATAATATTTGAACATATTCCCAAAATAGATTTCAATAATGAAGCTAAAAATAGAATATTTACAGGATTAAGATAAATCTCAGAACTTTTGGAAGGAGAAACCGAAGAGAAACGAATTCCTTTCTTTTCTTCTTCTTCTTCCTCTTTCCTCCTCCTCCTCCTCTCCATGATAAACATGAAATTTAATTCTTCTTTCGCTTACTTCCGTTTCAATTGCAAGAAAACATTTTTCGCCAATCATAGAAAGTTTTTGCATCAACTTAATGAGGATTATTGAGTTTTGAGCCTTGAAAATATGTGGGACTAAAAATAGAATACATAACACCGAAATAGAATGACAAGTTTGAGAAGAAATATCAGAATCGATTTGTATAGAAACAATATTGATCAATGCTGATAACCAAGAATAAACCATTTCAAATTCATCGATTAACATTCTATTTATAGAATTAACCATCAGTTTTGGAATTATTTTTGGAATATTAGAACAGAATGAGAGCAAACTATGAGAGGAAGAAGGAATTGAAGTTGAAATTTTGAGAAGTCTATTGAAGAAATCATCTCGTTTAGCATCCAAAAGCTCAGAATTTGGATAAAATATCGGCAAAAGACATAATATTTGACAAATGAATGCATTAGAATCCTGAAAAATCCTTTTAGAATCCGAACTCTGAACTCCATCATGAATGGATGCTGGAGATATCGAAAATGGGTGTAAAAACTCCTCAATATGAACTTTTTCAGAAAGATAATGATATTTTGATTCCGCCAATCTCTGAATAAATATAATTAACGCATCAGAACAGAATCCACTTTCTTTTGATTCTCGGGTATTCAAAAAAAACGAACATAAGGAACGTAAAAGGAAGTAAAACGATGGAAATTCAGTAATAACTCCAATCTCACATAATTTTAAGGATTTTAATGTGAAAATAACAAATAATGTTTGGAAAGAAAAGGCACAAAAGTAATCTGGAAGATCATGGACAGATAGGGAAATACATTCTAATAATTCATGTGAAATAACTGTTTTTATGGAGGGTTTGACAACAGAGAGCTCTGACTTATCAGAAAGGTCACTTTTCGGACTTTTCTGTCGATAGGAAAGAAACAAGGCTGAACACTCAAAAATACATGAAATAAAGTTTTCCAATATTCTAATTCTATTATCTATTTCAATTGATGATGCTTTCTTCTTTAAGACCTTTAATTTTAGTATGCAAGAATTAATATACAGACCAAACGACTGAGAAAGCTTGTTATATTCATATTCACATTCATCATTTGTCAAAACTTTAATAAATAGCGAGAATACCGCGGCACAATTTGATTCATTTGGTTCTACACGCCTTTTCGTGATAAAACAATCTAAATTCATAAAACAATTAATAATCACAGAGAATATATATTATAATAGTATTATTAAAGCAAATTAAATTAGATTTAGAATAATAAATCTTGAAATTGCAGAGAAAATCGAAAATTGATTTTTGATATTTTCTCTTTTATTATTTACCATGAATTTGTTCCCCTTTCATTTATTTGAAAGTATTTAATTCTTTATTTTGCTAAAAGAGGTTGTATGAAATAAAGAAACAGAAGATCCACCAATAATGTATTCAGACAATACAATGGCAATAATAAACACAATAATCCAATAATATCGCGTCAAGATTCTCAGGATTATAAGTGACTGGGGTTAAATGCATTCAAAAAGTTGCAATGATATTGGATAATAATAATTGAAGATATTATTATTTTGAAAAATAATACATATAAAATATAACTCATTTAAGATCAATAAATCTAGCTTAAAAGAGGATTGAGTCCAAGAGCAAGAAGACTTCCACCAAACAAACCAGAATTCAAGAACACGGTCATCAGAACTCCTGCCTGAGGTTTATCTTTCTTTTCTACTTGCGTTGGTCCATACATCATGGCTAACGTTGACGTATATCCGTTTGTGGCCGAGAACAACAACATTGTAATGTAGAGTAAGAGATCAGAGTGGAGGACTTCCTCAACTTGGAGAATAATCAACGGATAGAAGATTAAACGTGCAAATACAACGACAATATTCGTCTTTCTACCCCACAATACAACCAACTGAGGAAGAGACCTTCCAACCATATCACCAACCATGAAACAGCTCATGTTCCAGATTCCGAACCAATCGGGATCCATGGAGGAAGCGGGAGTAACCATGTTTGTGACACCAGGGAATAGGGCAAGTGTGATGAAAAACACAAAGAATATCGAAAGGCAATCAACCCAAATTGATTTCAATATTTCACCATTTGAACGTGGTTCTTCATTTCCAGCACCAATTATATCCTCATCATCACCAAGAACATCTTTAGAGCCTTTTGACTCAACATCCTCGGGCATCACCTGTCCTATTATATCCCCAACTTCTTCAGTGATGAGCCCAGCAGTTGTTTCTTGTACAGGAGGAGAAATATTTTGTTCTTCGCCCACAGATTCATCAAAGGGAATGTAATCATTTGAATTTTGACCACCTCTGATCTTTCCATGCATCATCACAATTGTACGATGAGCCTTTGGAATACAACGAATAACCTCAAATCCAACCAGACAACAGATCAACACAACTCCAGCCAAAACAAAGTATATGATAGTTCCAGCAATGATTTGATCATCACTATTCATGGCAGCTTGCGTTATAATACGAATCAACTCCATAAGAATACCGGCAATTCCATTCCCAATCATAGCAGCAACAGAGAAATCACCCCCAAGAGATGCAGAAAGAGAAAATATGGATCCACTAAGTATACCATTTGCGATACCCAAAACCATTGTAGTAATGATCACGAGCACGAGAGCATCAGTTTGATTATTGATGGTGGTTGGAATCAAGGGAATTACAACAACCCCTGCAATTAAAATCAATAAAGTGATCCACACACGTTTGTTCAGATTCCATTTCTCACCCCATTTCATCATAATGAACAAAACGATCAATTGGGGGGCATTATAAGAAAATGAAATATAAAACAAAACATTATAATCTGGCATCGTATAAGACCAAAAATTAACGGGTGTTATGATGGCATTGTAGATCAATAAGGCACCAGTACCAAGTAAAACAACAAGAAAATACAAAAGGCCATCTCCTCCACATCCCTTTTTTTCATTCTCTATTTTTGTTTCAATTTCCTCCATATAGCTTATAATTTAGCAATTTGGTTTCAGAAATTCGGCAATGAGAGCAAATCGGGCAATAATCATTGTTGAATCTATGGCCGCCGGAAATAATCATATTTTGATTTTTGAAATTTTCCTAAAATTGAAGTTTATAACGATTTGAATTATCTTCATCAAGTAGAATGCCCCTCTTAATAAGGAAATGATGTATTTTGGTTAGAAACAAACCAAGATATTTTTTGGATTGTCTGAAAGCATTTTCATTCAAAATTGATTCCAACACATTAAATAATTTTTGTATATTTCATATTCTACAACTATTGAACCCAGTCAAATACTTCAATGCATTATCTCTGAAAATTGAATAATAATCGTGATCTTTCTTCAGAAATTAATTTTTTTTGAAACTATTATGATTGGAATAATTTTCTTATTTTATTGCAAATGATGAGATCTTGACATTCTATTTCAGAATGAACTGAGAAAGAAAATTTGTTCAAAATTTTGACATTAATTTTTTTGCACAATCTTTATATTGTAAAATTCTAAAAAATGCGTGAAGTTATCTCAATCCACATTGGTCAGGCTGGTGTTCAAGTCGGTAACGCTTGCTGGGAACTCTACTGTTTGGAGCACGGAATCCAACCCGATGGTCAGATGCCCTCTGACAAGACTATCGGTGGTGGTGACGACGCTTTCAACACTTTCTTCTCTGAGACTGGTGC
>BQXS01011149.1:0-10481 GCA_024181965.1 Aduncisulcus paluster
CTTTGGAATTGCCTTTTTTACCGAGGAGTTCAGTACTACCATGAAGGGTTATAAGGCCTTGAATTTCATTCCACACATTGTAATGGGGATATTTTTGGTCCTCCCATGGAAATGGCTGAGGAAAATACTCAAGATAAAGCGCACCAAGAATGGATATGAGTGTTTTCTTGGAATTGAGGAGAACTTGAAAGAAGAATCTCCTTCCAAGGTTGAAGGCACTGACGATGTGAAAGAAATAACAACATCAAGCGAGTAACCAATGTTTGAATCCATCATATCAAAAGCTTATTATTATGTCGTGCGCTTCGATCTATTTTTTCAAGGTATTTTTCGGAAACTATTCCCCAGGACCAGGTCTGGATCCAAAGAGGAAAAGACATTTTTATTTTAATTTAATTTAATATTTTGTCGATTTTTATTGAACCACATTTGCTTGTCGCTTTTTAAAATGAACCTTGATGTTTCTTCTACTTTTCAATAAACGGTCCTGTCATTGCAAACTTTGAGATATACATTAGAGAAGTACTTTTATAAGCGCGAAAATCTCCAGCCCGAACCATATTGCCAGCATCACAATTGAGGGGACTATCTGCATCAGGATTGTCAAGTAAAATCAAAATTGCTCTACAAACAGATAATATCCCCCACGCTGGTGTCCAACCTTCCCTTTCTTTCAATATATCAAGACAAATTTCTCCAGTCCTGAAATCAATATTGGGGTGGAAAATGGGAGTTAGCATTCGAACTTTCAATGGCACAACTGGATAATTCTTAAAAATTAAATAAGAACTTTTAATTCAGAACAACAAAAGATGACAAAGATTGTGATACATACCTCAGGAATATTAAATTCCAGCTCAAACTGTCCCTTTTCATATACAGTGCCCTTAGCACCATGTAACCATGCAGATATTCGTTGCATATTTGTACCATCACATTTTACAATGATATTCTCATCAGGATGGCGGGCAATACGTCGCAATTCAGTTTGTACTCTTGCTGCTGTGATTGACATTATTCAAGTTTCACAATACTATTCGAGGAATATAGAATGTACATTGGGTTATGAAGGACATATAGTCCTTGTGGTAGGTTAGTAGTTCGAGAAGTCAGCACCGGTTTATACTGACAAAGAGTGACGTCTTCGAGGGCAAGAAATTCGTCGATAATTTAATTTTAAAACCAATATTCATGTTGTATCATTTTTCTTATTTTAATAATTTCAATTCCGAACAAGATAATCGAAACAATATTTCAAACATCGAATTGTATTACAAAAGATGAATCCTTTTAAAGATCCTGATGAGCCTGTTCACGATGCAAATTTCACTACCTGGCATGTTGCTCCCTCAGCACCTCTTGTCCCGGGTGCTGTCGTAAAAGTGAAGATCGCAATTCAAAAACCGGCCAGTGGATGGGGTAAAGTTAGTCATGCATCATTTGGAGTTGTTAGAGTTGTTAATGGAGCTAACTGTAAAGTTCACTTTTCATCCCAGGATAATTGGGCAGGAAAGGTTGATGAATTAGATGTTTATCAGCCTCCTGGCATGTATCCCAGTCCCGGAATGGGTGGTATGCCTGGACAACCTGGAATGGGTGGTATGCCTGGACAACCTGGAATGGGTGGTATGCCTGGACAACCTGGAATGGGCGGAATGCCTGGAATGGGTGGTATGCCCGGTCAGCCTTCCGTCACTATTCAACAGTTTACCCAACTCCAACAAATGGTTGCTTCGTTGAAAAAAGATTTCGACACTTTTAAAATGGAAAGTGAGAGAACAACAACCCAACTTAGAGAACAAAATAAGCAGTTAACAACCAAAGTCACTCAGCTTGAAGGTATGCTTAAGCCTCAACCTGGAATGGGTGGTATGCCTGGACAGCCTGGAATGATGGGACAGCCTGGAATGGGTGGTATGCCTGGACAGCCTGGAATGATGGGACAGCCTGGAATGGGTGGTATGTCAGGTCAGCCTGGAATGATGGGTCAGCCTGGAATGATGGGTCAGCCTGGAATGATGGGTCAGCCTGGAATGATGGGTCAACCAGGAATGGGCTTCTAAGTATTGAAGTGAGATTTTTTATTTGTAATTCGTTATAACAATAAATGTCATTATAGATTCAATCAAGAAAATCTCCATGTTCATGAACGTTTATTTTTTGACATTTAAACTAAAAGAACCATCTGGTTTCTTCTCCATTTTGAAAGAATCGAGAGACAAACCAAATGTTCCTAATACTTTGTTCCCAAATCCCTTTAGTTTTCCAAGCATTTTTTCCATCATTTCTTTATCTTTTTGTTGAGCATGAGTTCTAACTCTTTGACAGAATAATATATAATCATCTTCCTGACGTTTTGTCCATCTTGAAGCAATTTCAACAATTTTTGAAGGAATGGGAGGATATTCGGAATGTGGAAGGTCTTCAGGTGTAGGCCGGAGGGATATTGGGGTACCTTTTTCCTCTTCAGAATCGAAATGATCCCCTATATGTTTCGTCTCAAATGCTTCAAATCGCCGCCTTTCTTCTTTCTTCATTTTTTCATCGATTGACTCTACCCTTGGTTCTTCCATCATTTCAGGAGGAATTCTGGCCTTTGAAGATGAAACATACGAACTTTTTGGAGATTTTTCAGATTCTGAACTCGGAAACTTGGGAGATTTTTTGGGAGGATTAGGGAGCTCCATTCCAATTGGAGGAAGAGGAGGAGTTGGAATTCCTTCATATAATTTTAATAATTCATGCTCTTGGACACGCCTTCGGAGTTCATCTATTATATCAATGTCATCTCGAGCTTTCGAAAATTCAGAAAGAGAAGCGTAGGATTTTGCCCTTCGAAGCCGTGGTTTCCAAGCATCTGGACAAAGATACAAAGCAGCTGTACATGTTGAAATACATTGCTCATGTCTACCCTATGAAAAAAATTGAACCATTGAAAAAATAAAACACTATGAACAAAAAACATTAAAGGCCAAGAATAGAACCTACATACAATAGATTGCTCAGCGAGGGCTTTGTTTGATAATAATGCTATTCGCAATACAGTCAGATCATTACTTTCAGATCTTTTCAAACATGGAAGAGAATCTAATCCTTGAATAAAGGAAGATATTGCTTCTGGAAACATTTTCTTTTTAAAATATTCATTTCCCGTTTCCTTGAAATCCATTATTGTGGACAAAGCCAATATTCAATATTAAGTATAAAAACAACATTTTTATTTGACTATCGTTGCTCTATAAATCATCATATCGTTTAGATCTGGGAATACAATACTCAACAACAAGACCCAGAGCAGCTAATAACACACTAATTCCGCCAGCAACAATTGATGTAAGTGGTAAAAAGGAGTTTTTTACACCCCATGAATTAACAGTTGCCACAACAAATTCCTTGGATGCCCCCTGATATTCCATTGGGAAATTATTAGAAACAGAAACCGAGTAAGTCCCCGCAACAAGTCCATCATCAATTCGACGATAGAGCTTTCGAAATTTGGGAAGAGCAGCAGGCCGAGCCCATACTTGAGCATCTTCAAAATTGGATCCCATTGTGGATCTCATATCTTTTGATACACGTTCATTTTTATCAACGTCTGGAACAATATCAGTTTTGGAGAGAGTGACAACATCTAAGGTTCCAGAATTTGTAATTGTAAATGTATCATTGAATTGTGATTGATAAATCAAACCACATGGAACATCATATGTCTTATCACCAGAGTCAGGATCATAATGAATGGGATCGGTTGGAGAACAATCAAGTTCTAGTTCTGAATCTGAAGGATCTTGTCCTAGTAATTGAGCAGGACTAATTGAAGCCATATATTCTTTGTGGTTTTGATAAAAATAAGTTAGACCATAATAAATATTTATAGGATCAGTCACATCCTCTTTTAGAGTAAAAGATAATTCACAAGTGCTTGGCGTGTCACCACACACATCATCATATCTAAGGGATATATCAATAAGATTTGAATTAGAAATAAGGAAAAAACTCCCGATTGCTATCATTAATAACCCGAATGAGAAAAACAATACAGCAATCCCCACTCCATTCACAACAGGATGCCAATAAGCCCATTTCTGTTGCCAAAATACCGATTGAGATCTATCTTTTTTTTGAGCTTTTATATTTTTGCCCATATACGCTGTCAAAAATAAACTTTCTAGCCACTACCAGTATTTTGCCAATTATCAATGGATGGAAATATTTTTCGAACGAATTAGCTAATATTATTATCTTTTGAATTTTATGTTACTGTTTGTCCTGACTCTGATGTGAAGAAATCCAGACTCTGGTCAGAAAAGTTGTAAGGATTGGAGTTATTAATGGTCTTAATTTATTTTCATTTTTATTTTTATTGGTCCGTAAGGATCCCTTGCTCTAAGCACCTAAATCACGCTGTATTTTTGCTCGAGTGACGAAAACACTCTTTGTACATGGATATTGGACATGGGGTTGATGATCATATTACAAAAGAAGATCAAATACGATTTAATATTTCATTACTACTAAAAGTTGCCAGTGAAGAGCATTATATTTCATATTATAAACAAATTATCCCTGAATTGAAATACCTTGTTGAATTAACTAAACAGGATCTCCCTAGCAGAGAAAAACTTATTTTACAGGAAGTTATTTCCGATTTTATAGGATATTTAAGGAGGATTTGGAGGCATTTTGGAGGTATTGCTTCTCATTTACAACACGAGGGACAAAATCACAAATCTGCTATTGTTTTCAATCATAATAAGATAATAGAGCAAGAGATAAAATCCTCCATTGATGAATTATTAGTTCTTATCGAAATGTTAATTAAATACGCCAAAAATGATCTTTCTCGTTGCTTTTATCTCAAATTGAAGGGTGATCTATTCAGATATACTGCAGAATATTCACTGTCCCATACTAAAAAGATTGCTGTTGAATCTTCACTTTCTTCATATCAAGCTGCAGCCTCCTATGCTTCTTCCGCTCACCTTCCAGCTTCTCACGAGATGGTTCTAAGAATAGCATTAAATATGTCAATTTTATTTTATGAAGTTATTGGTTCCCCTGATAGAGCCTGCCATATTTCAAAGCAAGCATTTGATAATGCCAATGCATCTCTTTCGCAGGTTAGAAAGAAAGATCTTCCACCAATCGCCAAATTACTTGGAATATTCAGGACAAACTTGACAATGTGGTCCGTCGATCTTGTTGATGAAGAAGATTAGGGCTTTCCAATGAGGTCCTCTCACTCACAATGAGTATCTAGGTTATCCCTCAAAGGAAGATCCCTATTCATACCTGATTAGTAAACCATTTAGTTGGTCATCTCTCATTATCACTGATTCTCAAGTATTCGAGAATCAAATAGATGACAAAAAAACAAGAAAAATCAAGCTCATCGAGTGAAAATGAGACGTTTCAGGACACACAAAGGCTTAATTTTGCTTTTTGAATGTGGTTGATGCCACAAAAGTTTGCAGCTGACCTTGCAACGAACACAATTTGGACATTGAATGTGAAGACAGAACCATGAACCCTCTGCACGAACGTGAGGACAGAAAGTCTTAATTGAACCATCTTGAGAGATAGCGTCAATAAAAAAGTACTTGGGACGCTTCTTTAATGGTTCACATGCCTGAAAATACACACATTGGATATTGATAGGATGGACAAAGGAATATATTAGCTGATGGAACTTAAGAGAAGCAAGACCTTGAGTAAATTCATGCAGACCATCATCAATGTGATGCATCCTGCCATTAAATGCATCCAAGGAGAATTTATCGTGACCAATAAGTCTCATAAGGTCCAATAAAGGTGGTACGGGGCTATCATCGAATGAAATAATGCTTGCTTCTGTAATAACATCCATAAATATAGATCGATCTCGTAAAATACAATAACCAATAACAATGGATAACGGTGATATCCAAACAAAAACAAAAGGAAAGCAAAACAATTGGGTTCAACGATTCCTCAAGACTCGAACTAAAATATGAAGGTTCCTCACGAACCAATACACGCCAAAATTCATTATTACACTTAAATATGAAGCATATACCAGTATTACACCGATTTGATCGTTAATTTAATATTATTAACTGAAGGACACAAGGCTACTATCTGGTAGTGACTACCATGATAGTGTCATTCTAATTCTGTCTATCATTGCTTCATTTCCAATACGATAAGATATTGTTTGGAATTTAATATTTATATGATATCGTTCTACCATATAATACAGTAATTCTGTGTCTTTCTACGGATCCTCTTACTCGACCTCTTTTATATGTAGACAAATGATATGATAATGTGGATTGATTAAAGGTAAGTATTTTCATGAAACATCATGACTATTATCAAAGTATACCAATAATACAGGACAAAAAAAAAAAAAAATCCAAGCTTTAAATTGATAATAAAAATTAATGATAAGTAAAAAAAAAGTAATAGTACAATAGAATTAATCATTATTAATTGTTTGGCAGAAATTTGGTCACAAACATCTGATTTTCGGATTTTGCTTGAATACACTTATGGGGGTTTCTTCTTCATCAATACAACCAATATCTCCCACATATGACCTTGGGATCCCAACTGAAGATAAGTTGGAAAGAGAATTTCTTCCTCCTCCTAAATTGAAGGTTAAAATAGATTCTTTGGCTAATTTCATTTCTTTGGGTGACTCTATTCCCTCGATAATCGATGGGCAACGTACAAAAGTGAATGTTGATATTGCTTCGGGAAAATTTGCCTCTGCAGAGAAAATCTCAACTATGGTCCAGTTCTTTTATGGACATTATCCTACATTATCTTTTTTCTCATGTTATCTTCCATTTGATTCCCCTCTTTGTTTGGGTGGTATTTTTTTAAAGGTAAGAAGTCCTGATCAACCCCATATTCTTCGTATTACCTTCTCTGGCATTGAACACCAGGAAATAACAACTCGTACATATTCAGTTGACCAATCACCAACTGGTTTTAAATGGTTTTATCTTCCTGTTGATCTACCTAATGTTTATTCATGTCATTTTGAGTGTGTTAGGGCTTGGAATGGAAATTTGTGGTGTGTATTGCATGGACTTTATTTTTGGGATGTTGAATACAGTATTCCCCCTATATCTCCTGCTTTACATATTGCTCATGGCAAACGTGGTAGTGCATCGATTTCTCACGATGATCAGTACGTTATGAATTTAAAAATGATTGCTGATGGATCAGATGGAGATTTTTCTGGCGGGGATAAGGCGATTACAAAGCTCTTATCTGGGTTGGGAGGTTTATTTTTTCACTCCCTAGCTTTGAGATCACAACCCAACACAATTGAAGGGCTTGAATTATGTTTTGATTCATCGGCTGAACTTCCTCAAAATTTGACAATCTCATTATTTTCCCAATCCTCCTCGATTTCACGTCAGTTCTGTTTCCCAAGATCAAACGGAGGCAATTGGTATTTTCTCCCCATTTTATTCCTCGATGTTGTCATGATTCGTTTTGAGTGTACTAGATCGTGGGATGGTGATGACAGATGTTGGTTGGAGGGAATCAGGATACTCAAGGCTGGCGGGACAAGGCATTCTGCGATGCAAAGAGAAAAACATATTACTGTTAAAGGTGCCGCCTTCAGGACTGCAAAAAAGAAAGAACAGAAATTAAAAATAGATGAGCCATCTTCTGCTCCCTTGCCTCCATCCAATCGAATGCGAGTCTTTCACAAATCCACAATTCCCTCTTCAAGCGATAAGACAGATGATGAATTATCAAAGATGAGGGCAAGAATAGAGGCTGAAATGGAAGAAAAAATGGAGAAACGGTTACAAGAAAAATTTCTAGAAAAACAAATTGAATGGGAGAAAAAAATAGAACAAGAATTGAAGATCCGGAAGGATATTTCTTTGGATAAAAAGGATCCTGATTCGGAGAAAACTTCCCTTATTAAGGGTTCACGTGATGAATCCGAGATATCTCGGCACTCACCGCGCCATAAGAATCCCGGGTACATTCTCACATCTCCATCGGGGATTGAACCACTGTGTATTATCGGACTCGGCGGTTTTGGAGAGGTGACATTAGTTCGTATTGATGGAATTGCACAACTTTGTATTCTGAAGAGAATGATACGGATTGGGGATAAGAAAGTCATTCATGATTGTAAAAGAGAGTTTAAATTCCAGCAGAAACTTTTCATGGATCCCAAATGTTTTAACCGTATTCCTCGCCCAATGTATATTTTAAACCTTCTCGACGAAGACACCCATGTTGGAGTTTATGGTTTCATTATGGAGTATTGTGCTGGAGGAAGTGTGTCTTCATTTGCAAGATCTTGGGGTTTACTACCAAGGGAAGATCCCCCTAAATCTGTTTCTGAGCTCGAGGAAGAGAGTAGCTCTGTTTCAGAGTGGTCTGATAAAGCCAGATTGAGTGCAAATTGTATGGATTATGATCCTCTTCGAATTGCTGCCTTATGTGTTGGATGTGTCGAATGTCTTGATGATGTGTTCATGGCAAATTCATCGATCATTCATCGAGATGTGAAACCTGATAACTTCCTTGTTCGAATTGATGAGTATGGTGGATCAATTGTCCTCGGTGATCTTGGACTTATTATGCTCCAAGACTGTGTATCATCTTCAACGGGATCTATTTCATTCAGTGTTCTTGAAAAAGATGTATCATTGAAGGGGAAGTCTGGGCGGCCTTTTGCATGTGGAACTTTTGTATATAACTCGTATGAATCATTATCCCACGGAATATATTCTCAATCTAGTGATGCATTCGCCTTGGGATTAACAATATATTCCCTGTTTACTGCCAAAGTCCCATTTTTTGGGCATCCTTTGCTTCGTGGTATTGTGAAATCATCTGAATTCCTTTCAAAACTTCTCTATCTTCATGATCATGGACTTGTTCCAAAACTTCAGCATTCTCAGCTCTTTCAACAAATTCCACTTCTTGATGATGGAAAATTTAAGGATGTTTACAATGGATTGTTGGAAATATTTGATGGACTCACTAAAAAAAATCCAACAAATAGAATGAGTGTTCATTCTGCAAGAGAAATTTGTTCAAATTTCGTTCATTTACTTCCTAAAATTGGCGAAGGATGGATATGTCCATCTATTGATACAATAATTTCGAAGCAAAGGGAGATTTTTGGGGAGTGTTCTCCTTTTGGAGTGAAGAATGGTGAAGAAGGAAATGAAGTTATTCGACATTCAATTGATGAATTGGATGTATCAAAGGGAGCTTGGGACTCAATTTCTGAGTGAGGAAAGTAAAAACAATCGGATATTTAAAAAGGTTTTGCTGGGATTCGAACCCAGGTTATCGGAATCAGAACCCGAGGTGATAACCAGCTACACTACAAAACCATAATCGAAAGATTCGATAAAATATATAAATAAATTCAGAAATTTTTGAATTTTTGGTTGTTCTGACCTTAATGAGCTTTTATTTTTCACTATCGATGGCATGGTGAGTCAGTATTCGTACGGATTTATTTCACTATGAATTTATTTACTTTATCATAGAATTGTTGGATACAACTTTCATGTCGACAACAGATTCATCCAAGACCCTAAGAGGGGAAAACATGTGTCCAACTCTTTCAAAAGATAGGCCCAAAATAATATCCTCTTCAGGTATTTCTCCCTCACATATGCATTCACAAACACCTTCAACACTCTCTCCAAAGCACTTCCAGATCCATTTGTCCTTTGTCAGTGTAACTGATCCAATTTCAGCTTCACTTTGAATAACATGGATCTCAGGCATCGTGAATTCCAGCCAATCAACATCAGCATCTCCTTTTTCCACCTCAAGAGTAATACTAGTTCGATTATTCGCAATTGAACTCCAAACAGATACAAAAATGGGAACATATTCGGATGATACTGAAGAAGTTTGCATGATTTTATACCTTAATAAGGGTTCTAAAATGCTTTGGCTTTCTGAATCTTGTTGTACTGTTCCTTTTCCTTTTTGTTTCTTTGCTTTCCTTCCCTTCTTTTTCCCTTTAATTTCTATTTTCGGAGATGAGCTGTATTCACCTTTTCGAGTGAGAACTCCTGTTTCTAAGAGAAGTTTTCTATCCACATGAGGGTGTGTTCTTATCATATAGTCCTTCCATTCATCCTCTCTATCCTTCTCACTCACATTGAGGCGGACAGACATGCCAGATGGGAGCAACACATTTCCACTCACTTCACACATGCTTGAGGTGCCATCTTTTCGCAGAAGAAGATGAATTCGCTCAATAATCGATATATTTCCACTGCTATACTTCACATCTCGGACATCAGAAGGAGGGATCATCGCTGAAGGTAAAGATGTGGTTAAATGAACATCTAATTGATCTTTATCGGCATATTCTATCGGTATATCATCCTTTTTATGTTGGATAGAGGGAGAAACGGTCTCCATTTCTACTTTCATGGATTGAATATGTTTATCGGCACTCTTTTTGGTTAATTTCATCGCATTTGGGA
>BQXS01011151.1:3658-14003 GCA_024181965.1 Aduncisulcus paluster
CCCCTGTTGGTGACTGAGGACACATCTCGTTCTGAGGACTCTACGAGAGAAGATTCCGACTCTCCACAAAGGGATGGGGCTCCAATGGAAGAAGTGGAGGAAAGTTCATATGGTAGTCAAATTGTTGCCCCTAATAAGTCTCTTCCTCCCAAGGAAACAAAGGATGGTTGTTCTTGTTTTATTGTGTGATTGTCTCTATCTTCTATTGTAAGTTTTACGGATTATACGATTGTATACATGTCATTATTTAAAAATTATGAGTATTTACTCCCAAATATTCAAAGTAAAGTGGGATTTCAGCTTTTGCACTAATATGGTTAATAAATTATTATTATTGTTTGAGATAAATTTTATTTGCAAAAAAAGCAATGAAATTTATGAGAAATTGCTGATAAAAATATCATAGTCTCAAACGAATTAAAAAAAATTTATAGGTTATTTATTAGTCTTAGAAAAGACCACCGAAACCTCCCTCAGAAGAAGATTCTTCTTCCTCTTCTTCTTCATCAGCGGGGGCATCCTCCTTAGTCTCCTCAGCGGCACCACCAGCAGCAGCTCCACCAGCAGAGGCACCAACTAAAATAAAAATCACAATAATGACATGAAAAATACAATTTAAAAACAAAAGTACAGAATATTCAAGAAAAAAAAGGCAAAGAATAAGTTATAACGAAGGAATGAGAAAAGATGTGAAGAAAGAGAATCTAATCATAAACATACCGGCACATTGAGAAGAAACAAGCTCAGCCATGTCTTGGGAAGAGAAGAATTGAGCGAAAAGCTTAGGCCAGTAGGAAGCAACCTCAATACCGAAAGCTCCCAAAACGTTAGAGATGTTCTCGTGGGAAACCTCCATACCAGCATCATGAAGGAGGAGAGCAGAGTACACACAAGCTAATTCGTCGGTAGTGGAGGACATATTCGGACCAATGATCTCAAATAACAACGATCAAACAAAACCAAAAGAATTTCTAAAAATAGACTGAGAAGTACAATCGCTCACACATGAATAGTTCAATCCATACAAAATTATATATATGGGATTATCTTAAAACAGTATTTGAAGGAGTTTTACTGGAATATTTTGAATCAAATCTCTCTAGATCGAAGTGAGCCTTCCATAATGAAACATAGTAGGTTCACATAATATTAACAAGATGAAATAGCAAATAATAAGAATATATAGATTAATTATTCCACTTAAATTAATGTATTTACAAAATCTTGGAAGATACATTCACTTGATGATAGGATATAACAAAAATTGATGTTCCTATTTAACTCTGAATAAATTACGATAAGTTATAAAAATAACGACGTTGTTCGTAAAAATAACATTCTTTACCGCACAGAATGAAAAAAAAATTCCACCAAAAAATTATGAATAAATTTCTGGAAATAAAGTCAATTTTTCGCCTTTAATGGTTTGAAAACACAATAATTTGCTTTTCAAATATCTGATTTTATTTAAAAATCTTTATTGCCGAATTTTTTGATATTTGCTTGACATTCAAAAATATATTTCACATGAGTGAGTCCATTTATGATTTAGTTCAAAAGCCGGAGGTTGTTCCTCCCAAAGGTCGTCTATATAAAAGCATTCATCCTGGAAAGGTCACACACAAGACAACAAGGAGTCATGCTGTGTTTGGACCTGCCAAAGGGGTGAAAATTGATCCCAAAGAGTTTACTAAAAAACATTCAGGTCATAAACCGCTCCCAACACCAAAGAAGTTTTCCTACAAAGACCAAGAAACCAGAAAACCTCGTCCCCCCACTCTAAGAGATGAACCCCCTGTCCAATTACAAAGTTCCAAGAATTTCATTAAAGAAAATATTATTACTACAACGACAATGAAGCCAAAACCAAGGACTATTGCTGTTGGGTCTACCGAAGATTTTATTTATTGGACTGAAAAGAGAGATTTCGGAAAAGTTCCAAAATATTTAGACAGCGTTAAGTCTCAGGTGGCTAAAGAATATGAAATAATTGATTCAGTACGTCGTGAACAGATGATGGAAATGTCTCGTGAACCTACTCTTCGCAAATTAACAGAGGAAGAATTAGAGGCCCTCAGAGAAGGATTGAAAGCAAATTGGGAGAGTCTCTACTATGAATTTATGTCTGGAAAACTTTATGTTGATGTAAAAACTCATGTCGATAGAAAGTCTTTCGTCGAAAGGAAAATGGCAGAAATCGAAAAAGATTTAGCAAAATTAGAGAAAGATGAGGTCTATGTTAAAATATAGAATTGTTAATAGTGTAGAGTAAATCATTGCAAGTCTTTTGTCCATTATTGATATTCTTTCTCATTCAATACATAACGAAAAGAATATAACGGTTTCTTGAAATATCTCTATTTCTTTCTGCATTGAATCAAAATTTAGCTCCATGCAAACATGTGATTTTACAGATACTGAAAAAAGCGTTTTGGCTTGAGTAACAAAATAGATGTCAGACGAATACCCTTTTATTCCAAAAGAACCAGAGGATGTGTGTGTTTCTATTGAATATACACCGGAATGTATGTAAGATTTTGATTGTTCTTTTCTACATATTGTTCTTTTCGCTCATTTTAGATAAATTTAAGATAAAAGTGCTATAAATCACATTAATAGATTGGTACATGAGCAGATATACACTGAGGAAACAATGAAAGCGACATTGGATGTTATGGAAATGAATCCGGCTCATTATGCCGTTTATGAACTTCGAAGAAAAACTATAGATGTCATATCTTATGATTTAAATGCAGAACTTGAGTTTACTCATCAATTTATCCTTAAATCTATTAAAGTTTTCCAACTGTGGAATCATCTGGAAGAAATCATCTCTAAGTATCGTGACTCCATTCTCAAATCTGAAATATCGGAGGAAGAGAAAGCTAAAACATTGAAAACCCTTGCCATTGGTGAAATTGCCTTTTCCACAAGTGTTCTAGATGTTGATTCTAAGAATTATCATTGTTGGACCTATCGTCAATTTATTATCCGTACTTTTGACATATATGAAGGGGAGCTTGCATTTTCTCAATCCCTTATTGTGAAGGACCGTCTTAATAACTCTGCCTGGAGTTATCGGATGTGGGTCATTGATTATTGGTTTTCAAGATACTCAACCGACCCAAAATTCCTGAAACTCCCGAGTGACATGGCTAAACCTGCTTTTGTTGAGTCTATTACTGAATATTCTCCACCTTATGCATATGAAGGGGGAAAGAAAGACGAAGGAAAGAAAGACGAGGAAGATGAGACCAGTGATGATGTTGAAATCAAACGCAGTAAGGCCCCTAAAGTTGCCGATATGGTTGGCAGTTGGGTTGATGTTGATGAAGTTTCAAATATTTCAGAGGGATTCCTTTGTGATGGACGCTTTGTTCCAAATCGGATGTTGGAAAGTGAGAAAGAAGAAGAGAAAGGGGGTATTGAATCATCTGAAGGAGAACATGGCAAGAAGATATCGTCTTTTACATCCGCCCCTATTATATCTCTATTACTCTCCTCAGAACTTTATTTTGCAACTCAATGGTTGAAACTGACAGCTTCTAATGAAAGTGGATGGAATTATTTGAAAGGATTGTTGATCCCATTACGTTCTGATTCAAAACCCACTCACAATCGACTTAGTTTATGGGGAAAGGATGAAAGAAGAACAATAATTAAGTTTTCTATTGGCAAAAAGAAAGATTATTTCTGTCAATTGATCCCTCAATCACTAGTAGAATTGTTAGAAATACAATGTGATATAGAGAAAGCTTTCTTGCAGCCTTATCCAATTGCTCTGTTTGCAGAGTATGTTATTGAAAAAGTAGAAGGAATTGATGATAAAAAATTAAAACAATTCTGTACTTTGTGTGATAAACTTGCTTTCGAGTTCGACACTGTTAAAGCAAAATATTGGGTGTGGATGAAAACTCTTGCGATCAAATCTTCAAAATAGATTTTCTTTTGTGCAATAAATCCCTTTTTTATCTTTGTAATATCATATTTTGAAATTTTTCACAACTTTATTCGATTTCTCTGCAATCACACATATTTATTTATTAATTTATACATTATGAATGATAAAAGTGTATGTATTTTGAATATATTCCATTTATTTTGCTAATTTACGTGTAATTAACTCTAATTGTTGTTTTCTTCTCAGAAGTCGAGTGAAAATGGGTTGTCGTCCAAAAGAGAGCTTCTTGACCAATTAAGTTTTTCATCAGAAGAATATCATGTTGCTCCATCGTGGTTTAGACCTGGAATTTTTATGTATCCTTTCTTAGCTGGTGCTCCTCTAAAAGGTAAAGGAGCAGGGTTGAAATTGGATCTTCCATACACAATTTTAATACAGTTGAATCCCGCTGATTTTTTACTCAATCATGATCTCACCAGTTTATGTCTCCCAGATGCCTTGATTGATTCAGTGATATATAAGACCGATTCATGTGATGAAATCACCAGAACCGGTGGAGACATTCGAGGAATGTGGATATTTACGGCTCCAGATGGATCTGTTGCCCGATTGGATCGATTTTCTCTGGATGATGTTGTTTCTCACTTATCTGAGGAAGCAAGCCGGCAAGCAAAGTCGAAAGGGATTGATCACACAATTATTAATCAAAATAATCATGTGGTTGCTGTTTTAAAGTGGCCTGATCCTGATTCACGATATTTGAAATCCACAGGAGGTGGAGTGTTTTTTAAGGGTCCTGTGAAACGATGTGACATCCAAAAGCGCAAAGATGAGCGTGAGAAGGAGCATCGCAAAGAGGTCCTTCGTGAACGTGAGAGAGATCAAGAATTATCTTATAAAACAATGGCTGCTAAACAAGCCAATCCTCAATACTCCTCGGCATCATCTTTTTCTCTTGATGATCTCGAAGAGGAAGAATCTCGTGTAACGTGTGGTCCTGGAACAGCCAATTGGCCTTCATATTGTAACCGAATCCGTCTACTTACTGTCAAAGACGTGAGTGAGATTTGTGAATATTTAGTATCGCTTCGTCTCTATAAAAATGAAGTCATTGATTGGATTCAAAAACATGATCGGGATGAGACGAAAGAACCAGTTCCCCCGACTCTTCCTGTTGTGTTCTATTGTCTCCCACAGCCTCCCAGAGAGCACTCTCTTGCAGGAGGTTATTCGTGGACATTTTGCATTCAATCTTTCGTGCGGAGTGCAGGTTACCAACCCTTTACAACTCGTGTGCAGCTCACAAAACGAAGTGGTCACGCCTCCTTCTCGAGTAAGCCAGAGTCTGGATCATCGTCTGTTAGTGATCAGGATACTGTGTGCCGTGGGTGGGCTTTAACTGGAAGATATAAGTATTCCTCGATTATTTCACACATTCCCCGTGCACAGAGTTACTTGACTCCTCCATCCTCAAGGTGGATGCTTGAGACAGACAAAGGAAAGTTCTCAAGGGCTGCTCATTTGGACTATTCTGCATCTTCTGGGGCCTCTCAGTCTTCTGCGGCCTCGATGTCTGGATATCCATCAAGTCATCCCGATTCTGCCGGCATTCTATCCAAGACTGGAAAGAGATCTATACGGGAGTGTGGAGAAGCCATGCGTCAGAAAGAGCGAGAGGCGGAGAAAGAAAAGGAAAGGGAACAAAAGAAGAAAGTTCGTGAAGAGCACAAAGCTTCTGCTCGGATAGCAAAGGGGTTCGATGGAGAGGAAGTCATGGAGCGTGTAAAGACTCTTTCAACTTCTAAACCATCCACTCCAATTTATAGACAACGCACTGATTCGATTAGCTCTATGTTTTCACAAGATTTCTCTCGGCCTGACTCTCAACAAAGTGAAGAGGAAATATCTTTGCCCAGGCATCTCGTTTCAATGGTCGGAAGGAAGAATGTTGATGCAAGATGGGCTTCGTTGCGTGTTTTCTTACCCAAAATATATGGATCCATGGTCCAGAAAAAACATTTGGGATCTATCGAGAAACGCGAGCAGGATCTTGTGATGCCTCATCCAAACTCTGAGATCCCTTTCATTGCCAAGCTCCAAAATCCAAGCCACATGGCTAAATTGAAGGATATTATGGAATCAATTACCTCTCATCTGACTGAGGTAGTTCCTTCTCTGCAGGTCCACGAGATTGTGTGTGATTTCACCTTGAATGCTGTGAATAACGAATGGACTCTGCTTCAGATCAAGGCTATCCGCTACACAAAGCAGTATCTTCGTGATATCTCGACCGCAGCCGGTCTTCTTGGCCGGGTTTGTGCCGTGTCAACGTCTGCCCTCACCTCGAATAGCCTTCTCTCCCTTGCTCTGCTTGGAAAGATTGACAAGCCTCTTTCTGGTGCGGGGTGTTTGTTTGTGAGTGCATGTCGCAATGTCATGGGTCCTTTCGAACATATTGGCAAACTTCTTGGGGCTAACGATTCGATTGTTAAGTCTGCACAGCTATCAGTGAAAGGAAGCGCCCTTCCTGAGTTTGTCAGCAGTAAGGGTGTGAAAATCCAACCTGAAGCTGATCGGAGCCGGAGTCAGAGCATGAGACGGAAGAGTATACGCGACTCAAGGCGAGCTAGTATGCGGAAGGCTTCCCTGGATCAGAGGAGCTCGATATCTGCGACTCCCACAGTTGGTAAGAGTACTACTCCTGGAAAAGCTGTCGGTGTTATTGGGCCAGATTCCGACTCACAAATTGGCAAAGAAAAGAGCAGGACTCTCCGTAGTGTGAATGAAGAGGATGAGTTTGGGATTGATGGAGATGTTGAGAATGTACGCTTATTTCCAGAGGATAAAGAGGATCAAAGGGGCAAGACCAGTGCAGGATCTATTCCTGGAACAATCGGTGTGGATGGAACAACCACTGTTGATGCTACCCCAATGTCTTACCATGAACAAGATGAGTTTGCCATAAATACGGATGAAATGGCTATGGGAGAGATTGAAATGACGGAGGATGAAGAGGACGAAGAGGAAGACGAAGAAGCTGAATGGGTTCTGTGTGGATTCTGTGGTAAGCCTACGAGCTCATGGAGTGGTTTGACACCCACCCAAGTGAAGCAACTAGAGATGAATCTTAAGAGAAGAGGGGAGATGGTTCCGACACATATCCATTCCTGCTCTTCTTCTTCATCCAATGTCTATGTATGTAATGAATGTAGGGAGATGACCGATGTAGAGGAAAAACTCGGTGTTCTTATGAACAAATGGGGTTTATACGTGTCAGGAATCAATCCAAATGATATTGAAACTCAACTCCAACTTGGATTATTGCCACACACGCCTCTCACTCCCCACACACCTCTCACTGCCCAAGCCAGAAGACATCTCTCAACTCCGCCCCACGTGCGTAAGCGTGTTATGAGTGCTAAGGGACTGAGAAGACCAATGACAGGAATATCGAACAATATCGTGCAAGAGAGAAGGCGAATTATTTCATCAAAATCACCAGCTATGTCAAGAAGAACCCCAAGGAAAGGTGGTTCTTCAGGGTCCTTTTATATGAGATCTAGAGCCACTCGCTCGAGGTCTGGCCCAGCCGCCTCTCCACATATGTCCTCTGACTCTCTTCCTCCCCAATTTCAGGAAGAAATGATGGCTCAGAACCCTGAACTCATCCCCTTGCGTGCTGCTGATGTCATTGCTGCCGATAATAGTTCGTTATTCCTTCGTTGCTGCGTGTACATGCATGCTCTGTACAACTTCCCCTTTACATCCTGGAGTGATACTCTTGGAGATGGAACTGATCAAATTCCGGCATTGTTCCTTGAAATGGCTTTATTTGGTCGTAACATAAGTATTCCAATTACACGCCAACTGCGGTTTGCAATTGAAAAAATGACTGAAAAAAAGAAAGAAGAGGAGGAAATGAAAAGGAAAAAGGAAGCCGAAGTTGGAGGTAATACTCCAACTGAAAACGAGGATCTTGATAGTTTTGATGGTGCTACCGGGTTTAAAGAGAAAGTTATCAAAACCGTGGAGGATGCTTTGTCGTCTCCTGACGTTATTCCTGATCAACAAAGGTCTAAAAATATCACTCAAGGTTCTCAGCACACTCCTGTTGCAGCCTCTGGCGCCAGTGATTCTCTTAAAGCTGAAGAAGGAGATGTTGGAGGAGACGAGGAAGTGACGCAGGAGGGACGAGACAAGAATGAAAATGATGAAGATTATGCTGACACGACAGCTGAGTCAAGCGATGACCTTATTGATTTGGTTTTCCTTCCTCTCAAAGAACTTCGTGCTTCTTCATTCATTTCCTCCGAGGGTGATGTTAAAGAGTTCTGCAAGGTCCATTCTAGCATCATTATAAAACTTGTGGCCAGATCCCATCTCGATCTGGGTTCTCACAGTAAGAAGACATATCGCACCTTGCGTGACGAGGAAGCTGGTACACCTGGTGCTTTGGCTGATCCTGTGTGGGAGAGTGAACTTGGATCATTCGTGGTTCCTGCTTCTGCTCTCACACAAGGTCTCACTGAGGTCCTGTGTGATTTTGTTCCTGCTCTCCAGTACAACCAACCAATGCTCTCTGATCTTCTTCGAAGGTGTACATTACGTCTGTTAATTGGTGTTGCCCCCACTGGTGTGGTTGAAATGGGTGCCAGGGATGCCTTGGTTACACCATTGTATGCCCACAGTGTCACTGAGTCTTTGAAACTCAGTGATCCCTCAACAGCAACTATTTCAGCCCCCTGTGTGTACCGTCCTCTTCCTCGCTCTTCCCTTGTCTGTCCATTTGACCCATTACCAGAGTTTTGGATGAGTGGAATTGCCACGTTGTGTGATAGAGATGTTCAGATTTCTGATGGCAGTCTCCCTCAGTTTATGTTGGCTGGGAAACTCAAGGATGATCAGTTGCAGAGTGAGTTTGAGAAAGAGAGAGAGAGGGAAGAGATGTTTGATGAGAGTCAACAGATGCTGATTGAGGAGGATGAAGGTAAGGATGGAGATTTCTTGGATGAAGTGCCTCCACCTGTTGATCTGGGAGTCTAGATAATAATTGGATAGATCTAGTACACTGTCGTGGAGTGTGAGTTGTATTTAAGGTTGTATTGTATTGTCCATTGGGTGTCAAAGTTCAGGGTATTATTTCTTTCTTATACGTTCGTGAGTCTCTAATTTCAGGGAGTTTATTAAAATTTCAAATTTTAAATTTGATATGGAATCTTTTTTACACCTGAAATCTTGAAGATTGTTGTTTATTAAATGTTGACTTTTCGTTGACTTATAGTTGACTTTTTGATCCTCATTATTTATTAAATCTCAAGGAATTCAACAACGAACTCCATGACACAGGTTCAATTGATCCTTGAATTAGACTCTAATTATTAGAGCCAATAACTCATTCAGAAACAATGACCACCCAAAAAGGCACTGGGGGAAAAACCCACCAAAATGAGAAATTGTTTTTCAAAACGGTTGAGGATATCCAATATTTTCATACAACAAAAAAAGGCAAAAAGGTGTGATCAGTAGATTCTAAACGGCAGTAAAAATGATAATTTGTCTGTTCAGTTTCGAAGTAACTTTTGATCATTCGAGAAGATAGATAAAAAGGAGAATAGAGTCTTTCCATTTGTAAAAAGTTTGCAAGTGGAAAAGAAAGGGAAGTAAAAACAAATTGAATATTAAAAAAAAAAAAAAAAAAAAAAAATGAACAGTATAAAAAAATATTGAATCTCAGAAATAAGATCTGTTCAAACGGTAAGTACAAAAAATAAAAAATGAATTCTATTGCATTATTCTATACAAAAAGGGGAAAATTGTAAAGAAAAATGTTTCGAGATTCTACATAAACCACAAGTCAAATTTAATTCCAATACTTATATATAAGCTTAAAGATCTATAGTACAAATAAAAGTTCCATCATCTTGGCGATCACTATCGTCCTTCCAATGACCTAGATTACAACAGCCTAAAAATAGAAAGTGAGAAAGATGTGAAGAAAAAAAATAAGTCAATAATGGAATATATAAAAATCAATCATAAAATACTAATAAATAAACATACATTGGCTAATATTCGTAGAAACACTTATCCAAGCGTCAGAAGCGCTGTAGTACATTTCTTCATCCTTTAGTAGGCAAGAGATATCGTAGCCGAGAGGAATGGAGAGGAACCAGGCGAAATTATCGTAGAAATAGTTCTTGAACAGAGCGTCAAGGTAGAAAGCGGAAGTAATTGAAATGAGAACAGAATATTTCGAGAGATCGTCATCATTGTTAGTAGTCGTTGTGGGATTGTTTGGATTATCGAAATAAGCAAAGTTATCCAGACTGCTGAAAGCTTGAACAAGATTAAGATATACGTGGTCAGAGATTAAAATACCCTTGAAATTCATGGTAGCGATGAAGGATTTGGCAAACACAAGAGTGCCATCGTCAGAATTCAGGC
>BQXS01011157.1:3709-21972 GCA_024181965.1 Aduncisulcus paluster
GTATTATACTATAATATTCATAAATAATGTTCTTTTCGATGCCCCCCAAATCTTCCAATCCCGGATTGTTTTTGGGCCAAAAATTGACAAGTTGTTTTTGATACACCGTTTTGAATCCAGCAGTATCAGGATAATTTCAAATTTCCTTACATTTGATTGCCAATTTAATCAAGAGTTTTTTTTTAAATCTTTACAAATCGTTTACGATCCATTCTTGCAAAATGTTAGTAAGAGGTACCAACTGAAATTGATGATAATTTTGTGGGCAATTTTTTTTAAAGATTTGAATCAAATTGGTCTCATAAGTTATTTCAATGTCGAATACTGACGAATCATTGTTTTGTCATTGTTTCTCTTGTTGCCTTGGAAATGCTTCTTCTCCAAAAAAGAAAAAGAAAGAATGGCAAGTAATTAGTGAAAAAACTCCATTTATAAGTACCAAAAAAGATGAATCAACTTCTCATTCTATATTTGACACTCGTTTGCTCTCTTCACAGAGCGATTCAATCTCCTCGTCTTCTGTTTCCCAAGAATATCACACTGATACTATGCTCCATTTATTTCAAAACAATGAATCTGTTTTTATGATAAAACAAGTGATGAAAAAAAACAAGATTTCTTTAATACGGATTATGGGAGAAGAGCTTGACGAATATGGCCGAAATATTGTTTTTTACTGCGTCGCAAATCGATATCTTCATCTTTTAAAATATTTATTTCGGATGGGGGCAGAGTTTCATTCAATGAAAGATTGTTTCTCCCATTCATTGCTTCATCTAGCTGCCTTCTTAAATCATTCTGATTTAATTAAGTACCTCCATCACTGTGGTTGTGATATAAATGGAATAGATTGTGATCATCACACCCCTCTTCATCTTGCTGCAATCACAGATTCAGTTGAATCCGTAAGAGTTCTGATTCAATGTGGTGCAAAAGTTGATAAATTTTCGGTTCAGAATATGACTCCTATTATGATTGCTGCCAAATATAATTCAGTTGCTGTTTTGAGGGAATTTATCAAATTATGTGATCGATCATTGTTAGTTTCAACCTCCGATGTCAAAACAGCATTAATGGTTGGAATCGAGGCCAAACATGAATTTATTGTTAATAGTTTGCTTCTTACTGGTGTATGTCCAATGCAAAAATTATCAAATGGATGGAGTACAATTCATAGTGCTGCTTTGAGTGGGTCGATTTCCTTGTATAGAAATTTGAAGGCTGCATTTTCGAGAGCAAAAGTTGTTTTTGATGTAAATTGTTTATGTCAACGGATGAAAGAATCAAAATTTCCTAACTTACATGTATTTTCTTCTCAAAATAGCGAATCCAAAATATCCACGAAGAGCATTGATTATAGGTTTGTTTGTAATCTAGTTTTTGGTGTAATTGAAAGATCTCTTGGCGAAGACCCCAGCGAAAAATGTGAGGAAATTCCATCTAAATTATCAAACAAAGAAATACGGAGTGTTTTTTCATGGAAATTGGCCGATTCTTATGTTTCGATTTACTTTTCAAATCATCCCTTATCTTGTCTATCATATCGCCATTCTCAGAAGACCAGTGAAAGTTCGATTATTCCACAACATAGTAGTGTATATGACCGAGATTTTTGTCTTCATATTGCATGTAGACATAACTATACAAGGCTTATATTTGACATTCTTGAAGATATTGCCAATGATCGCATTTCCACAGGTTCAATGTGCATTAATCTTACTGATTATCAAGGAATGAGACCTCTCTTTTATGCTATCTTTCATGGAAATGAAGAGGTTGTTGAGAAACTAATCCAATATGGTGCTGATGTAAATTTGTCTCAAAATGGGATTTTCCCTTTACATTTTGCAATAGCAGCTCAAAATGATCGAATTGTTAGGATTTTGTTAGTTCATAAAGCTAATATTTCTTCTATTGTGGTAACTAAATCTGGAATTAGACTTTCCCCATTAAATGTAGCCACTTTATTGATGAATCGACCGATCATATTTATGATAGAAAAAGCTATTGAGCGATCTCGATTAAAATATGATCATAAGGAAGATATTATAATTGGCTCATTACTCTCGAAGCCATCATATAAACATCAAAAACACCAAAAAATTGAATATGAAACCCAATCTTCTGATACCCAAGAATTTGTTGAAACCCTCTCTTCTGAGCATCACCATCCAACAGTGAGCATTGGAACTGTATTTGAGGACAAGGATGGTGAAGCTGAGACACTTAGTTTGAGTGAATCGGTTGAAATCCTCAGTATTGAGAGTGTCAAAAGTTCTCATTACAAAACCACAAGTAATATTGACGCTGGCATCTAGATGTGAGGATGAATAATCATTTGAATCTGAGGATCTTTAGTGAAGTCCAAATATCTAAAAATAGACATCCTAAAAATAGCATCCACAATAAAATGAACAGAATCAGACGATACACTGTCAATGTAAATCACAGATACTCTTGAGATTTTAACTCAAGGTTTTCGATCTTCTTTTTCTCGCCACCCTTTTCTTTTTGTTTTGAACCAATCATACGAATAATAACATTTTGTTGTTTTATCAAGGCAATTTGAGTCAATAGTGGGACAGGTTCCGCCGACAAAAATGAAGAGAAAGATTCTAGTTTATCATCAAGCTCGGAAGTATGAAATAACTTTTGAGGAATGCAACAACTTGGCATCTGTGGAAGATAACCAGTAGATTTAGAAGAAGCAGAAAGCAAAGAATCATCTGAGGATATAATAGGAGAGGAAGATCCACAGAAAGCTCCAATAACAGAATCCATCTTTCTTAAAAAATTTTTCATCAGTACTTCTTCCTCTTTCCTCTTCTCTTTCCTCGGAACCTTTGATTTCTTTTTTGAAAATGTAATATTGTATTCTGCGAGTTGATTGAAGGTCGTTTTCAAATCAAAGTCAGAATCACAGGCATCTCCATAAAATTCGTAGGAATATGAAGTATGCTTTGATGCTTTTTTAAGTTTAAGATTTTTAACCAAAAGATTCGCCACCGTGGGCTTAAATATTTGTTTTGCCCCCATTCCAAGGACAAAGGATGTTTTGAGTCCATCATGAGCAGTTTGTGCATAAAAATTATCGATAAGATGTTTTTCCTTTTCTCTTTCCTTTTCTCTTTCTTGTCCAATTTTTTCCGATTTTTTCACCCTTTTCCTCTTCTCTTTCCTCGGAACCTTTGATTTCTTTTTTGAAAATGTAATATTGTATTCTGCGAGTTGATTGAAGGTCGTTTTCAAATCAAAGTCAGAATCACAGGCATCTCCATAAAATTCGTAGGAATATGAAGTATGCTTTGATGCTTTTTTAAGTTTAAGATTTTTAACCAAAAGATTCGCCACCGTGGGCTTAAATATTTGTTTTGCCCCCATTCCAAGGACAAAGGATGTTTTGAGTCCATCATGAGCAGTTTGTGCATAAAAATTATCGATAAGATGTTTTTCCTTTTCTCTTTCCTTTTCTCTTCAGAATCCATCTTTCTTAAAAAATTTTTCATCAGTACTTCTTCCTCTTTCCTCTTCTCTTTCCTCGGAACCTTTGATTTCTTTTTTGAAAATGTAATATTGTATTCTGCGAGTTGATTGAAGGTCGTTTTCAAATCAAAGTCAGAATCACAGGCATCTCCATAAAATTCGTAGGAATATGAAGTATGCTTTGATGCTTTTTTAAGTTTAAGATTTTTAACCAAAAGATTCGCCACCGTGGGCTTAAATATTTGTTTTGCCCCCATTCCAAGGACAAAGGATGTTTTGAGTCCATCATGAGCAGTTTGTGCATAAAAATTATCGATAAGATGTTTTTCCTTTTCTCTTTCCTTTTCTCTGAATCCATCTTTCTTAAAAAATTTTTCATCAGTACTTCTTCCTCTTTCCTCTTCTCTTTCCTCGGAACCTTTGATTTCTTTTTTGAAAATGTAATATTGTATTCTGCGAGTTGATTGAAGGTCGTTTTCAAATCAAAGTCAGAATCACAGGCATCTCCATAAAATTCGTAGGAATATGAAGTATGCTTTGATGCTTTTTTAAGTTTAAGATTTTTAACCAAAAGATTCGCCACCGTGGGCTTAAATATTTGTTTTGCCCCCATTCCAAGGACAAAGGATGTTTTGAGTCCATCATGAGCAGTTTGTGCATAAAAATTATCGATAAGATGTTTTTCCTCTTCTCTTTCCTCGGAACCTTTGATTTCTTTTTTGAAAATGTAATATTGTATTCTGCGAGTTGATTGAAGGTCGTTTTCAAATCAAAGTCAGAATCACAGGCATCTCCATAAAATTCGTAGGAATATGAAGTATGCTTTGATGCTTTTTTAAGTTTAAGATTTTTAACCAAAAGATTCGCCACCGTGGGCTTAAATATTTGTTTTGCCCCCATTCCAAGGACAAAGGATGTTTTGAGTCCATCATGAGCAGTTTGTGCATAAAAATTATCGATAAGATGTTTTTCCTTTTCTCTTTCCTTTTCTCTTTCTTGTCCAATTTTTTCCGATTTTTTCACCCTTTTCCTCTTCCCATCACCGATCACCTCACCATTCAAATCATTCCCTTCTCCCCCCAAAGACTTAGCTTGTGCCTTCCTCGCCCTTTTCTTTTTCAGTCTATCCCTTTCACAACTGTATCCAAACATCGAGAGTCGAACACTCTCCCTGAACACAAGAGACAGGGGATGCTGAGACGCCAGAGGGAAAGGCGGAAAGGAAGAAAGAGGAAGAAGAGGCAAAGGAATGTGAGGAATGGACGAGAGAATGGAATTTAAAGACGAAATCCACATTGGATGTTGACTTGAAATATTACCCATAGTTTCTTGGTTAAAAATAAATGGAAGAAGAGGAACAAATTCACGAGAAAGGGCAACGGTAGAACCACGATTTCCTCTTGGACCTTTCCAATCAGACGCAGTATTTATGAGGTTTTGCTGAAAAACATATCTATCAACATTTCTGTGTCTCTCCACAACTTTTCTCTGAGAATACAATTGCTTTGAAACCATCAATTTTGGGGAAATCAAACTCTCATTTGTGTGTGAATATTCTTTTCTTATCCATTTTTGAGAAACAATGCCATTATATGACGAAAGATGAAATATATCAATACCCAAGGCACCCAATGAAATAGTACACGCTCCACCGGAGACAATGCCTCGGCCTGAATTTTGTTGAATCATAATTGGATGAACATCTTCAATTCCACTTGCAGTCGACTGACAAGAAGATACGTGAGGTTGTTGGAGATTGAAATGAACCCCCCCATAGTGTCTCCTGTGAAGAATTGAATCCCTTTCACTCTTTCGCACAGTGACTTCATGAATATCATGCAATTCATCCTCAGATAGTGGCACAAGCTCATCAATTTGCTGCGAGGATACAGGGCCACATGGTGTGATGAAGGCATCATCACCATACTTATCTAAGCATTTTGATGAGAGCTCAATCAATTCAGTTTTGTGGTCATTCCATAACGATAAATAAAGAAATCCATTTAAACTATCATCTTTGGGGGAGTACTCATTGAGTCCACAATCACCAATATACTCCGTTTGGACATCATTGCTATTGTGGGGATTAACATTGCATCCCTTAACATGAGAAAGACATCGAACACATGAGACAGGGTATCGCATGTTTCGTTCATCAAATATTCGAAGATATCCACCAGATATTACTCCCATTAAAGGTGCGGATTGACAGGGAAACTTAATTGGAACAATATCATCCACACTCACACATGGCAGAAGACAATGAGGGAATAAATGGGTCTTATCGCAGCGAGGATCGATAAGAAATGCACCACAACTGCCATGAAAGGTGTCAGAAATAGACATCCCCTCAGTCAAAGGAGAGGAAGATACCATTAATGGGGAAAAGCACCAGCAACATTGCATACTTCCCTGATAACTGTGAAATAAACGAGCTTTCCCCCTGGATAAATCCGTCTCTGGAATGTTATAAGATTCAGAACAACGTAATCCATCGGACATACAGCCAAGGTAACTCAATTGACATTCATGGGAAAAGGTTGAGTTCCCGTCATTCTTTTCCCTTGATACACTAAATGCTCCATCGTGTACACAAGTTATACCACGTTCCCGAAGAATTCCATGATGTGGGCGTCCATTGAGCATGACACATCCGAGAGAACCAGAAAATGATACATCCCCTGATACAGAAGGAATATCCAAATAATCATATTCTTCTTCAACAGAATAATCCTTTGTTTCGTCACAATATTCATTGCTATAACGATATTGCAACGAAATAACTTCGACTTCACCAAGACGACCCATCGCCAAAACACGGTGATGAGACAAGGAAGAAGTATCATAGGTATCATTTAAACATTCATCATCAAACAAATTTACGCGATGAAATATATGTTCGTCACTTTCCTGATTGAGATAAACAATATCTTCCAAATTCATGGAATGATCAAAAGATCGAAGAATAGAACAATTTGAAGTTTTAGGATCATATTTTAGAGACGTGATTTTAATTTTATCATTCTTTTCACCACGAACGGAAAGCAGATATTGTTTATCAGCATTACAATCACATTCTCCAAAATCACGTCGATATAAGGAATATGGATTGGGTAAAGAAATTATTTTTCGTCGAGGTAAGGCGCAATTATCCCCCGAACGACCAGATAACCTCCAAATAGGAAGTTTGTGATAAGTAGGTAGGATATCTGGCTTTAATATTGGAATTAGAGGGGAAAATGGCTGATAACAATGGAATTTATGTTTTAATTTTGATATATATGAATAATATGGAAAAAAACTATCGATATAATCACATTTTCTTGAAACATCGTGTATGGAATTCTTAGATGATATATATTCAACACCTCCAAAATTAATAGGAGATATACAATGCAAATCCATCCTATTATAATTCCTCCATCGACCAAAACCACCCCAAAACAAAAAACACTGCAATGAGTACTACTCAATGCAATAATTTTTATTAATCGCAATAAAATATTATGAAACCGCTGAAATACAGTGAAATAGTATAGAACAATTTACTTGTGATCTGGAATCCATTGTAATTTCATCCTTCTCAATTTCTCAAGCATTTCAAGGGGGGTCTTCTCTCTTTTTGGTTTTTTCTCTCCATCTTCATCTTCTTCCTCCTCTTCCTCCTCTTCCTCCTCGTCTTCTTCAGTCTTCTCCTTTGGAGGATGCAATTCAATAAATTCTCCCTTTTGTTCGAGATCTCCAAATTTAAAGGTTCCCTCGCCCCATGGTTGATTCATTCTAAACGATCCCTTATAAATACCTCCATCAGGATATCTAATTTCACCCTCAATGAAGCGTCCCAATTCCCATATACCATGGAATGAAACCCTAGACTGTTTATACGTGTACATTCCAGTTCCAGATTGTAGACCTTCTTTCCATTCGCCATAATAAAAATCTTTGTTTGGAAATATCATTTTACCAGCCCCATGTCTTTTTCCTTTCACCCAAGTTCCTCCATAGACAGCTCCATTGTTATACTTCATTGTACCCTCTCCATCACGAAGTCCATCAACATAATCCCCTTCATACTCACATCCAGAAGCAAACCATTTGTATTTTCCCTTTCCTGTTCTTTTACCATCTTGGTATTCACCTTCATATACATCTTTGTTAGCAAATACCATTTTACCGGTTCCATGGCGCTCCCCAAGCTTATTTCTACCACCTGTATATGTCTATATAACAAAATATTAGTAAAACATAATCAAAATAACTAATTGCACAGTAATATGCCATTGAACCTAAAAAAATACAATATTTCATATTACATTCAAAATTCAAAACACAAGTAATTAATTTAACATACACCAATATCAGGAACTTCAATTAATTGAGCTTGTTCTTCTTCTTCACTCATTTTTGTGGTCAAAATCGATTTTTGTTCCCACAAACTTTTCAACTTTCAATCCATTTCTGAAAATTTGTTTAACGTGAATAATTTGATCAATAATGAGAGCAGTGAGATTAAAACGCGCCAGAGCCAATATTAAAGCTAAACGTGAGACATCGTCGAGATTAGAGTTAGAACAAGTATGTACAGTTAGTATTGTGTACAATTTAATTATTTCTCTCAATATTTTTCTCTCATCATTATCATATTACCTCGTAGATGGAATTATTGTGTAAGAATTTGAAATCGGCCCTAGAAAAGCATACAAGAAATCCAAATGTTGCTAAAATGATTAAAAAAAACCCAGAGTTACGTTCCAAATTTTGTTCACTCTGTTATGCTGTTGGAATTGATCCAGTTTCTTTGAAATCTGGTTATTTGAAAGCTCTTGGTCTTGGTGATTTTTATGGTTTTCTTTCATCTAGAGTTGCAACTATGTGCGCTGTAACTGCCGAACGTACAGGTGGAATCATTCCTCTCCCAGTTCTTGTTGAAAAATTGAACAAAGGTCAATCTGATATTGTTACAGAGGAAGATGTTGAAAGATGTATCGAAAAGCTCAAGATATTTGAAAGTGGACTTGATATTATAACACATCCTGGTTCAAGTGTAAAGTTGGTTCAATCAATTCCTCGAGAGATTTCAGGTGATCATTCTCTATTTATTTCTCAATGTGAAGCTAAAAAGATAAATCATGGAACCATTGAAACGTTTTGTTCTATTCTGGGATGGGATAAGACAAGATGTGAGAGGGTTATTAACGAAATGATGCAAAATGGAGATTTGATGCTTGATTCCGTTCCTTCCCATCCTGATAATTATTGGATCATGGCCCTTTCAATGTGATAACTACGTTTCAAAGACCCTTTGTTCATTTATATTTAATTTTTAATATCACGTCCGACGTGAGTCACGTCACGTCGACGGTCATGATCTGAGAATAAATTTCACCCTTAATAGAAATTATATCAGGCTGATTTTTCCCATTTTCTCAAGTTTTATCATTTTCAATTCCAATGAGATTCAATATCACAAAGTTTGTCTTGTTGGATTTTGACAGCTCCACAATGTCCAAGCAACCAAACCTCATAATATATGGACCAAATAATTGTAAAAAACGCGAATTATTATGCAAATGTCTACAATTATCGTATTCTGGGAAGAAATTCTCTTCTGGAATCAGCGGAATTAAATTCTCTGTTTATGATAAACACAAAACATTAACAATCCCAATTCATGTAATTGATTGTATGTATTGATTTATATTCCCGTCTATATTTTCCCAATTCCATTATTTCTGGGGTTCTAAACAAGTTCAATTGTTCATTTTTTTTCTTTATTCTGTTTATTTTTAGCAAGTATTCCTTTCCAAATTGTATCAAAATACCTTGATAAAGCATCCGCAATTATATTTTGCTATAATTCTGGCCTCCCTTTGACCATTGAAACATTTTCGTCTTTCCATAAAATTTTAAAATATCTGTCGCCAGAATCACACTTTCCAACAATGTGCATTGGCTATTCTGCAGAATCTATTCATTCTGAAAATGAGAAAAAATTTAAGAGCCTTTGTAAAGAGCATGGAATTGGAGATATTCTTCACAGTTCCCTTTCCCTCCATGATACCTGCAATATTGCGGTATTTGAACCAATAATTCGAAGTATTATTCATAAAGTACTTGCGGAAGAAAGTTTTTCTTTTGATCTTGATCATTGTTTTTGTGACCCCTTATATTTGGTTTCTCCTCGTATGTCATGTTCTTTTATTCACTGTGAAAATGTAGAAAACGACCAATTTGATGATATTATTTCCATGTATCGATCTTGTAAGCATTCAAAGTGCTCTAGATCTTCATTAATGACTGAGGATTATTTTCTTGTGAGGCACGTTTCCATAGGAATGCAATTTTTAGAAAAAACATCCAAATCCCCATTACACCATATAAAAGGCATTTATGTCCATGGAAAACATCTTATTTTTGATGAAATAATGGATAAAAATCCAGATTTTAAAGATTTTGAAGAATTGACTTTTCCTTTGTTTCCTCTTTCGTTTGCTTATGTATTTATTTACTCTGTCCATTCAGCCAAATCCCTTGTTAATGCGATAAAAATAATGCGTGAATTTGTTAAAAGACCAAAAATGTTTAAAGCTTCTTTCCATCTTCTTGGTATTCAGAATTTTGGCATATCCAATGTTAATATGTATGCCGAACTCTTTTGCAACTCATTTAATAATCCTCAATGCCATGTTTCCCATGAAATGATCAACATTTCTTCTGTTGACCAAATGGTACCATTTTTTGAAAAAATTGTTCAATATAATTTTTCACAGGACAATGCCGTTGATCTTAAAGATTTAAATCGTCTTATGAAATCAGATACATCCGACTTTGAAGAGGCAAAAAGTTCTCCATTGCCTATAATCCCACCATTACCCTCTCCTTCAACCAAATGTTTGAAATCTATTCCTGAGCTTCATATTCTTCATGATACCACTGAAGACCATAGAAAATTCCTCTTATCATCCCAAGAAGCCCTTTCAAAATACATCCAACATCGTGGCTGCTCTATCCCATCTCTCATAATTTCTCCCCAAGTTCCTCTTGTTGCTTGGGGAACTCTTCCCACGCTCTTAGATTCCTACCTGCCTTATCTCGATGAACACACGTGTCATATTCCTAGCAGCAATATTGAAGCTTTCACAACGCATCCCCTCGACAGTGACATTTTTCTACCCTACAAATCCTCCTATTTGGAGAAATACTCTCCTCATTACATTCCACTGGATCATCCGATCGATATTTCTTTCCATTCACAAGGAAATCCGGCTACTTGTACGGTCGATTTTATCTGTGTAACATTTTCTTGCTTACAAAAATTAGAAGAAAAGTATCAGATCCAAAAATCAAGTAACGTTGTCGTTTTTTGTTACGATGAACAAAAGAAGGTCTGTTCTGAGACAATATTTGCCATTAAGAATATTGTTTCTGGATTTTGTTCCACTTTTCTTTTTCCTTTGCACACCGATTCCGAAAAAAAAATCCACCATATTCGACTCGAATTTTACTCATTCTCATCTAACATTCTTCTGAGGAATATTTGTATGTTTTACAAGGACCAATTACCACAATCATCAGCCATTTCTGTGCCTGAAGGAATAGATTCCAAATTTGATGTATCTTTCCCATTTCTCCAAACCTTCAACTCAACCATTGATGATCAAGCAAGAAAGCTTCTGCAAAATAAGCGTAAAATCATGGAATTGCAAACCATGATTGTTCAAGCCCGCAAGCAAATTGATGCTCTAAAAAAAGAATGTTCAGGTCTTGAAAGCCGCTTTCCAAGTCGAGAAGAAAAAGAAAAAACAATTATCCAAAAAGAAGTCAAGTTGTTGGAGAAAAAATTATTGGAAAAGATGTACCAAAAATAGACATTAATAGAGATAGACATTTATTCTATTGGATTAATAGAAATATTAAGAACATTCTTGATCAAGAAAGAAAATCAGAGGTATAAACAGAAAAATATAATATTAGTATTAATATCGGTAAGATTTAAAATTGAAGTTTAAAATAGAATGTCTGAGAAAGTCTGATGTCAGGGATTATTTTGTAAAGTTTAAACAATATAAAATATATATATATATAAGGAATCTAAACAAAACAAAATAAATGTTAGTAATCACAAGAACCAAAAGCCTTTTGGCCCATCGCGAAAAAACGAAGGAAAAACGCAATATTGTGCTAAAACTTAGCTAAAAATAGATATGACCAGAGAAAATAGTAAAATAGGTATCTTGAATGATATCAAAATACCTAAGGATGAGCGATTTATACTATTCAAAAAAAAAAAAAAAAAAAAAAAAAAAAAGCTGGAATCATAGACCTTGTGTTTCTAAATGAGATTGTAGATTCATAAATATTGTGCATTGCTTGCTAAGGGGAAGAGATTTGATAGAATCCATCAAGAATTCACATTTTGCATCTTCCTCCTCACGACTTTCATCAACTTCACGAGCTGTAAAATCCCGAGCACTCCGAGGAGTCATTCCAAGTGACGATTCCTTCCCCACATCGGCATCAATACGAGAAGAAGACCGAGCACTGCTGCATGGGGTCAACGAGATAGAAGCAACTGAACGGGAAGACAAACGGGGTGACGAACCCGAGGATCCTTGAAAAGGCATAGAGAATGCTGGAATAACAAGTTCATCAATAGACTGTGAGGATGCCGATGGATTGGGGGGAGGCTGCCCGAGACTCGATACAGAAGATAATGTTCGGCCAGCAGGACATTGAGATGAAACTTGTTGGGGGGGAAATATGTGCTGAATAGAGCTCTGTGTTGAATGTGGGTGAGAAAAATGAGAAGATGACCCAGTAGGTTTTATACTGGTGTATGATGGAGGAAATGATGTAGGATATTGATAATATTCATCAGACGAACATTGTGTTACTAAAGCAGGAGCGTAAGAGGAAAATTGTGCCTTCGTTGGCACCCCAGAAGAAGAAACAGGAAAATAAACTGAAGGGTGTGTAGAAGATCCACAAGACATTGAAATACCACCATTGCCACCAATTGAAGGGTGTTGATATATTGAACTGGTATCACATGAAGAAGGACGGAGTATTTTACCTTGCATTGCAGGATTTTTAGCTAACTCAGCACCAAGTCGTTGTTTATGCAATCTATACCCATGAAATCCTTTTAATGCCGCTTCTTGTTGTTCTACTGTGGCATAATCAATGAAACAATACTTATTCTTTGGTTTTTTGGATAATCTAACTACTGTTCCAAATTTGCTGGCTATTGCCATGATATCACTCTTTGTTGTTTCAGGAGCAAATCCATGAACAAAAATCATTTTTTAAGCTTCTATCGCTTCGAAGAAAAGCCGAGTTATTATTCGATTCGGGAGGGTTATTGAAATGCCCAATGACACATAAGATTAATCCTTTTATCCATAAAAATGAAATATATTCCATTATTTTTATCCTAAATCATCAAACATCTATGTTTATCTACAGGGGTGTACATCTGGCGGTCACTTGAAATTGTAAAATGCAGCCACTTGGCAGCCAAAAAATTGAAAAATGCAGCCAAATTTCTCGTTGGCAGCCAGCGGCTGCAAGATGTACATCCCTGTTTATCTAACTGGCAACATATTTTGAAAGAAATATATTTTGTGGCAAATTATTGTGTGCCTGTCAGAGTACATGGTATAATAACATTTATATAAATAAATTTGACCTCCCCTCCGATTTTAGGCTATTGTCGTCAACATCTTTTGTATTCAAGTTTCTGTCCTATTTATTTTCTAAGATTTGAATTAAACAGTTTCTTTTAACATTATGTGCGAATTTAGTTTTACATTTGCAGAGATTATGGGAGAGAAACCTGAAGCTCCCAAATCCAAACGAGTTATTGCCTTATCAAAGGCTCAACAGCAAGGAAAGCTTCTAAATCTTGAAGAAACGAAATATTCGGTCGATAAAACTTGTCTTGAGAGAGCTTCTGCCCTTGATTTCAACCGTTTCTTATGTATTGCCAGACCACAATACAAATATTCTTGTGGATTATCTTCTCTTGTTAGTGTATGGAATTATTTGTTTTCTACAATTTCAGGTAAAACTCAACCAGTTATGACTCAAGAAGAGGC
The DNA here is from genome assembly GCA_024181965.1 of Aduncisulcus paluster. Taxonomy (NCBI): domain Eukaryota; phylum Fornicata; genus Aduncisulcus; species Aduncisulcus paluster. The sequence goes on from BQXS01011157.1 coordinate 17,290, forward strand.
TTTAACAATTCTTGGATTTCCTCCACCATTCTCCACCATTCGTTTTGGTCCATTCACTGGTAATGCCACCCTTATCCGTTGGTTTGGCATGTTGTGTAAATCCCGTGGAGTTCGTGGAAAATCTGGATATCTATTTAAGAAATATGGAAAACATAAAACTGGAATTACGCCTTCCCATGCTCTCAGTAACTTATGTACTGCTCTTTCCTCCCCAAATGTTGGTGTAATATATCATTTGAGGAACCATTATGATGTTCCCATTGGTTTTCATTGCACTCCAGAGAAGCCTTGTTCAGCTTATAAGGGACTTGATGAGAGTGAATTTCCTCCCTGTATTTCGAAAGGAACCTGGATATTTATTGGAGATCCTTCAAGAGGTACACAACCTATTCGATCCCTGAGATGGTCGTTTATTGTCAAGGATCTCACGTCATCGCCTCCATATTTTTACGACGCTAGACACCCTGAAAAGGGCCAGTTGGAATTCAAAAAAAGTGAAGTACCACCACAAGACACCGGAAAAGAGATACCAAAAGAAGATACTGATAAAGAAGATACAAAGAGTGAAGATCATGAATCTGAACCATCATGCTTTGATGAATTATCCGAAGACGAAGACTCCGAGAAGAAACCCAAGAAAAAGAAGCCAAGGAATATCCATTGTTTATTATATTTCACGAGCGATGAATCTCTTTCATTTTCAGAGGGTATATAAGCATTAGGTTATATAACCTAATATTAAGTACTATTCTGCACTTTCCTGAATTATTTTTGTGATTTGTCTTAATGGAATCACAAGATAGAAACATTTTTTCGCTGTCATTTCGTTTAAAAACTCGATAATTGCCATCCGAATGTTAACCATATCCCCGATCGATTCTTTTGGCAGCTTTCGATATTTTAACAAACACAAACAAGTGAGTAGCAATAAAGAAAATCCAATAAAATGCGCAATATCATCAATAAGAATCCCCTTGACCTTGACCTTTTCGATTGATAAGGCAAGATGAATTAACATAGAGGCGGCTGAAAAGGGAAGAAACGAGGTAATTGAATAAGATTTATCCACAGTCCTTCTACTTAACTCCCGAAGTTTCTCAGAAATTCTATGAATAGAAAATAAACTAAAATCATCACCCCATTCCTTGAATGTATCAAAATCAGAAAAATTGTTCGGAATAAAATAATTATTTTTGAAGAGTGATGGCATTGAACAATATATGGAATTGTCAGAAGGAGAAATATGGACCATGGCATAACATAATGTAGTGAACAAATGGAACATATATGATTGAATTGGAATCAAAAAGTTTGCTGGAATAGCTTTGTAGCCCATCAAAATGCTATAATACAGATGGAATGGAATAATGGAGCCAATGTTGGGTATTCTAGAATCACCTTCATGTGCATATCCGCTTTCAGAGTCACTTTTGTCAGATTGCGTGGAAGGTAAATATGGCGAATAATATCTATTTTTATCACGTTTTGAGAACCTACTCAATACCAAACATTCATGCAGTATTTGTGGCAACCCAATCGAATTATCACATTTATCAACCTCAATTGTATCAATTTCCTTTTCTTCTTTGCAACTCGAAATACAATGCTCAATCATCAAATTTAGAGTTTTGGCAATTTTTTTGGCAATTATTTTCTGTTCATTTTTCAAGTTACTCTCTGCCACCTGGTCAATTCCTTCGCTTTTCCCCCTTCGTTTCAAAGATTTCATTTCGTTTTCCCATTCAAACTTTTCTTTTAGAAATCCTGCCATCGTTTCTCGAAGTTCCATTTCTTTTTCAAACACGTCTTTTCTCATTTTCCCAAATTGTCCTCCTGTAATCCTATCTTTTCGACATTTGTTGTGGGCTTCTATCAAAAAAATCTCATTTTCTAAGGGAACATAACGAATTCCATTAAAATATACTGATTTACGTGGACGAATTGCCCTCATAATAGAAATAACCATTGGAAAATACACATCTTCAACAACAAGTGGATAATCTAGCTTCAAACATTGCCCAGCAAGTACGATTGCAAGAAGTCCTGCTGGAGTTGAGTTTGCCCATAATGAATAATGATACAAACTTTTAAAGAGAGAAGTGAATGATACTTGTTCCGACTGAAATTTGGAGCTTCTTCGTGTCTTCTCCTTTGTGGCAACAACTTCCCGAATAAGGTCTCTCACAACCCCCTCAGTATGAACTATTTTTGTCCGCCGTGAGAAGATTCCTCCTTCCAACAGGGGTGTATCATATCCGGATGCACATACACTAGCACTTTCTTCCTCGACTTTCTTAACTCCGACACGATCTAAGCGCAAAATTACATTGGAGAGATTAATACTTGGGTCCAGACATTGTTTAATAAAAAGAGATAGAGAATCTTGATGAGAGCTGTCATGATTCGCAAATAAATGGAATAAACACACAAGATAATTTTCCAAATTTATAGATCCAGTCTTAAATTGCTTTGGATAGTCCTTTGAAACTCCAAGATCTGTTGATTGACTGATAGTCTTGGATCTGCATAAAGTGCGATAAATCCTCTCTAAATCACCAAAATACTCACAATCATTGAAGAAAGAAACGACTCTTTGGGAAGCAATCCAAGAATAAAGAGGTAATATACGAGATTGTGGCATTTTACGAAAAGAGAAACAAGAATCATAGCGTTTTGGATCTTCTACTTTGGAAATCGGAGAATAAATGCCTCCAAGATAAGTAGAAAGCATTGCAAAACTATTGATGGGATTCATAAGTTGAAGAGAAGAAGGAGAGAAAGATAGGGAAATGGCATGACTGGGAATAGGGAGACACAGTGAGATTTGATGAAATAATGGCAACAAAGAAAGCTCTACAGATGCGATTTGACAAGCTTTTGTCGATAAAGACTCAGAAGGGAGGAAAACAACACTTTCTAATATAGCACGAATGAGAGTATCTCTAATTGAATCATTTTGAATAGCACAGCAATCTAAAAGTCTATAGACTTGATCAACTATTCATAAAAACCGTCGAAACCCCAGAAAAATAAAAATTTGTTAAGAATCATAAAATACAAAAAATAAATATTAAATAACCTACAGGTTTCACTAGTCTCTTCAAAGTTATCGAAATTATTGATACTTAAAAAACTGACTATACTATGCATCAAAGAAAAAGAAGTTCATTTATTAATCAGAAAAAATGTAAGTATTATCTTACAAAATAAGGCAACAACGGTTAACTTTATGGGCTTGAATAGCAAATCTCCTTGCAGATTCGGAAAGATCACCAGATCTAGCAATGAGATCTTCCAATTTCTCCCCACGAGCAAGAACAGAGTTTAGATTCTCAACCATTTGAATCCTTGTTTCTTCCAAATCTCTTTCAATCATACTGAGTTTATCAGCTTGCACCGCATCTTGATATTTTTCCATATAATCCTTCAAATACTTCGTAAATCCACAATTATTTTTATCGATATCACAGGTCGCTGTTTCCCAAACTGGAAGAGCATAATCCTGAAAATCCTTTTGAAGTTTTGAAATCACACTGTGAGCAGCTCTGGATGGATAATCTTGAGTAGTAACCAAACAAGTGACCAATTGGTTAGGAAGGATGGAAGTATGAATCATATAATCCTGATAATTCAGTGAAATTCGCTGGCTTGGTTGTATTCTTTCAGCCATAACTTTTGTACCAAACCTGCATATCTCCTCGGCTTGTTTCTTAAACATTTTAGCAGCGCCAGAGACTTGAGAAATAATAGCGAGTCGATGAGCTTGAGAACCAGCTCTTTTATAAAAACTTATGGAAACTAATTGGGTTTTGGCCATTTCTGTGATCAAGAAGCGAAACTGAATGCCAAATTCGTAAAATATCTATTTTTAGAAATACTTATAATATTTTTTTATTATAAATTTTAATAAAACTATTTTTTTTAAGAATATAAATGTTTTCAAATTATTCTTTTTCATTTCTATTTTTGGATCTTTAATTATATTACTTATGTTATTGGATGGGTAGTGTAAGTTCGCGGGTTAAGACGAAGAGAAATGTTAAAAGAAAGGAAGAAAAATCAAAAAAAATGATATCTTCTTTCGTCGATCAAACTGATTTCCAACTTCTTGCTATTGAGACTCGTAAGGATGAACTTGAGACGCAAGATAAGCGTCTTATGAAAGAAATAGCGTCTTTAAAGGCCGAAGCGAAAAAACTGGGCGGTAAAGATCCAAAAACACGTTCCATTATCACGCGCTATGTGAAACGGGAAAAGACCCGGAAGATCTGTATCCATGCTATTGAGCAATTGGATGCTATTATTGCGAAAATTAAAGAGGCTACCACCCTTGCTGCGCATAAGAAAGTGATGGAACTCGGTACTAGTGAGCTTGAGCGTATCTACACCACCGCCCAGCTTGACAAGTTCCAAGATGTTCTTGACACTGCTCAGGATAAGATTGATGATATTGAAGAAGTCCGAGAAATGTTTATGGAAAGTGGCATTGACGTTGCAGGGATTGATGATGAGATTGACCAGGAATTGGCAGATATGATGGTCGGCACCATCGATATGCCAGATGCCCCCACACACGCGCCTGTGCTCAGAGATTCTGTAGAATATTCAGAATCATCGGAAAAACTTGCTCCGACCCGCGAGACAGTCCCACTCATTTAACCATAACCACGCAATGTCCTGCAA
>BQXS01011165.1:10835-22792 GCA_024181965.1 Aduncisulcus paluster
TATAATAGCCATTTTCTTGCATAAGATTAAGTTTTAAACTATTTTCAAACGCTAGTCCTTCAAAATGATTGATCAGGCTCCCACAAGTTGTAATCTTTGTCTTACAGCTGGAATTTAATCCAAAACAAAGAACCAAAGAGCAAGGGTAGTCACCTAAGCTTTTAGTTCTTTCAGCCAAAAAACACCCAAAAATCTCGCAAATTAAACCCAATTTTACTGAAACAATTTATCGTAAAATCCTAGTGTTTAAAAATTTAGCGAGAACCTGTTACGTCCTATAAATAAACACATCAGATCTTTCAATTTTGCGTAATCTTGAGAAGTTACGTGAAAATATCCTTAGCTCATCTTCTCAACTCGATGTAAAGCTGCTTTTTAGAAGGTCTTCTGATCGTATTAAGGATGTATTTTCCAAGTACTCTTCCTCAGATCTTGATATCACTTCCAATCGAGAAATTTTTGGTCTTTGTTTCGAATGTTTATCTTTATTCATGAAACATGAAGTTGTTGATCCTTCTCTTGTGGATAAAGATCCTGTTGAGATTATTCTCGACAACGCTTCCATCAATAACATCATTGACTCTTTCCTCCCTCAAATGATTCGAGTTGAATCTGTTCTGAGAAGTGAAACTGTGGTAAAAGGGCCTAAGGAGCTAGGAAGTGAAACTGAAGCAGCTAGAGTGAGCTCTGTCACTATTGCTCTGTTCCGGATGCTTAATGTCTCTACTGGGAAAATTAGAACCCTCCGAAACGCTATTTTGCCCCAAATTTCCACTCTGCTCTCCAAAATTTTTTCTTTTGGACTATCTATGAAACTTGAAGAAATTTTTGTTGGAGATTTCCTCTTAACATGCAGGACAATTGCATTTGCCAAACACAATCCGACTAAGGACTCTCTTTTATCCATTCTTCTCCCTCATATCTTACCTTGGATGAAGAAGTATCCTGACAAAAAGTTCTTTATGCATTGGTCCAACATCTTGAAGAATCTCACTCTTGATGAGAATAACTCCAAGCCTTATGAAGCTCGTTGCTCACAACTCTGGTTTGTATTCCATCCTGTTTTGGATGTGATTAGGGAACCTGCTTCCAAAGGTATTACATTTGATAATGAAGCTGTTATTCCATGTCTATGTTTCTTTGCAAACTTGAGTCACAATCCTTCCCGAGCAATTGAAGTGCATGATTCTATTAAAGATGGACTTATTGATGGTTGGTTTGAAATGGTAAAGATGACAAAGAAAGAAGATGATCCCAATCGCTTGGCAAGCAGATACTGGACCAATCTTATTTCAATGCTCTCCACTGTTTCATCAATTGTCCCTTCCCTTAAATGTAGATATGATGAAATGATGTGGTGTTCCGAGAATGGAGGACAGGCTGCCAGTTATTCCCTCTATGTTGATAATTGCTTTCCTTCTCTGAAGAAATGGAGGGATTTGATCGAAAAAATACAAAAATGCCCCAATTCGCAATCCAAGGCTTCTCTTTATCATGGTCATCTTGGAGAAATGTTTTCCTTATTCTATGCTTACCGAGTCAAAGAGTGAGATTCTTGCTCATAAACCAGAGATTCTTCTTTGTCTTCGGTGTTTAAGCTTGTTTATTAAACATACAAATCAACTTGGAAAAGAAATATATCTCCCTATAAGTGATGTTGAAGAGCTCATTGACTCTTTTATTGATAATTTATCAATCGTTCAGGCTTCCAATAAACACACCATTATTCCAAAGCTTTGGAGGGAAGGAGAAGGTGATGAAAAGTATTTTGTCATTTGTTCAAAATACACGGAACTCGCTGTCCATGTTGAAGAGGTGGATATTATTGATTCTTTCTTGACAAAAATAACCTCCGCTTCCAGACGTTTTCTTGAGAGAGGAAGTAAGGAGAAAATGGAAGAAAAATTGGTTTTACCTTTCTTAATTTGTTTTGCTAATCATTCTGTTCGTCCAAAATTCAAGACACGATCCTCTATTCTCACCCTTTTCAAACCTTATGTTAAAGATTGGTTAAGAGTTTGTGACAATAGTCAGGTTTATGGACAATTGATGATTATTCTATCATTTTGCACTCTCTCGAGTAATGATGAATCACCAAATACTTCCCTCTGTTCTGAAGCTTGGCCTCTCTTCTCCACCGTTATTGATGCCATTAAGACAGAGTTAGTTGGGCAAAAGATTGTTTCCAGTTGTCGTGAACGAGCCATGTTATTCTTTGCTAATCTATGTTGTGTTCCCGAACATGCACTGGAAGTTTATGAAAATACCAAAGATCTTCTTGATGATTGGTTTGAAGTTATCGTAAAGTATAATTACGACTTGGCGATCTATTTTTGGTGTAAACTCATATCAATGTTCTCTTCTGTTCCATCCCTTGTCCCATTATTATCTCCGAAATATGATGACAAAATGGGCTGGTGTTTCAAGAATGGTGGTTGGAGTGTTGACTATAATCGTTTTGTTGATAATGTTCAGACACCTATCACGAAATGGGTGAAATTGGTTGAGAAAATTAGGAAATGTCGTGATCCTTTCTCAACTTCTACACTCTACCATGAGCATCGAGATGAACTTTTCTCTCGATTTATTTCTCTCCATTCAAAGAGTGAGATTGAAGAGCACAAGCAAGAAATTTCCCTTTGTGCGCAATGCTTGAATTTGTTTGTTCGTCACATTGTATCTGGAAAAGATATCGAACTTCCTTTGGATGATCATAATCATCTGGTTAACACTTTCCTTGATCACCTTGCAAGAGTTGAAGAAGTGTTGAAAGAAGCCGTTGATGGAGAATTTTGTTGTATTTCTGTAATTCACACTTTTAAAATGAGACAAAACTGGGATTCCTTCCTTCTGAAATACTATTTAACTTTCAAGCGGATTTTTGATAGGGGAAGCAAGGAGATGTTGGGATATAATAACGAGTTGAAATTTGATGTTAGTTTAGATTTATTGGGAATCATTAGAAACATCTCTAATTCTTTTTCTCCTTCCACTAAATCCCATATTTTCACCTTAATTAAACCATACCTTAAAGATTGGCTGAAAATGTATAGGTCTAGTCAATTTTATGGACATTGGTGTTGTATTCTATCCAATATCACCTGGTTAGATTATGAACAAACTCCCAACAAATCCCTCTGTTCTGAAGCTTGGCCTCTCTTCGACTCTGTTCTTGATGTTGTTAAGAGAGAGTTTGTTGGGGATAAGATTGTTGAGGAGTCTCATGAGAATGTTTTATTATTCTTCTCCAACTTATGTTGTAATCCAGCACATGCTGTTGAAATATATGATAATGTAAAGGATCTTCTTGATGGGTGGTATGTAGTTATACAGAGGAAATATCATAAATCGGGAGCGAATTGTTGGTCCAAACTTGTTTTTATGCTTGCTAGTGTTCCATCTCTTATGTCTTACGTGTCTCCTAAATATGATAGGGCTATGGAATGGTGTAAGCGTAATCAAGGTTAGGAAAGAAAGATAATTATTGTAGAGTTTTGTTATTGTATGTTACAAACATAACATAAAGCATAAAGGTTTTCAAAAAGAATGGGGTTTATTGCTCTAGATTTTAGAGATGTGATCTAGATCACGATTTGTATCGATTTATTGTTGATTTTACTATGTAAATAATTGGTCTTTGATATTGTGGCAAGACCACTTGTCGTTGTTGGTGTTACAATTGTACAATTAGGTAAAATAAATAACAGAAAATTTCTAAAAATACCCTATATCATATAGGGCCTATATATAATTCTTCAGGATAGAATTGACAATTCTATTGTCGAAACTCAACCAACAAAGTTCGAAATTCCGAATTTCTCAGAATGAACTTGTCAACATGGTTGTGTACAATTCTCAATTGCATCTTGTCAGAGAATTCTACAGCCAAAAAATCGCCCACACAAACTTATTCAACAAACAGCTGAGAACCATCAAATTTACCCCAAAATTTGTAAATAGAGATCAAAAATGATCTCATTTATTGATATTTCCTCCATAATAACGGCTTTAAGATTAAAATAAAAAAACGAATTCTATTTTTAGAAATTCTATTTTTAGAACACCTTAACGATAAACCGTATAAAACCCACAAAAATGGTTACTTTGTACCAAAAAGGTTCTTTTTTTTACGTAAAGAAGGGATTTTTATCAATTTGTATCGGTCTTGTTGTGGAATTTGAGTAAAATTTAATGGATAGCCAAAGGAATTGATAATTGTACAAATAAGGAAATTGCAAGACACCTCAAAGGTTGATTTCCATCAGAATATCACGAAAAAATTGATAAGGTTCCCCATTACTGATGACACTCAAGTTAGGTTGTTGTGATGGCTTTATATTGATTATTGAAACGTTTTTTCCTTGATATCTAACCAGCAATTACTTAGTATAGTACAGTACAGAATATATACTTAATTAATGTTCAAAATCACCAAAGATACTATCTTCACTTAGAAAGTGGAATCGGATCCAAATAGTCTCTGAAGAAATTAAATAATGATGTATTTTATACCATTCAATACTTGGTAAAAACGTCATATAGTAAGTTTGTTATCATTTCTTCGTGAGAGTAATAAGAACCTTGGTTAAATTCAAGTCTTTCACTAACGTGGAATGTTGTCGTTGACTTGTCAATTGAAACCCCCCGAAATAAATGACTGGGTGTTTTTAGCATAGAACAGTCCAGTAAACGAAAAAAGAACAATAGGATTTGAAGATCGTGTGTAATTCAAACAAGCGGACAAGTTGAAGAACTAGATCATAAAATCAATAAAATATACTAATTCTTGGCACCATCAAAAATTAAATTCACATTCTCCTCATTAACCAGATTTTGAAAGTAGAGTATAGTCACTGTATGTACTACGGTATAGTACAGTATAGTTGTTTCAATGGAGCATCACTTGATAAATACTGGCATCAATCTGTTGTATGATCAATTCCAAGCCACATATTAGAAAGAATAGAGCTTTTAATCATTATTGTGTCCAATTATTCTCATCAGAAGTAATTCCAAAGCAATATCCTTTTCTGAGGATATATTTTCCATCCATGTTCCATTATCTCAATCTAAAACCGATTAAAATGATCTCTATTGTACAAAATAAATCATATAAACCCTAATAAGTGCAATTCTACTTATATGTTGGCAGTTTAATTGACTCCAAAGTGGCCATTTCCAGTTGGCTGTCTACTCCATATTTTGTGTAAGCATGGGACATCTTGCAGATTTTGATGACACATCAAAGGGTTTTCAGGCATAAGAATCAAGGAAAAATGCAATTTCATAGTTATTACATCAATTATTCACTTGAAAAATATGAGGATAGTCGGACAATAGTCCCTCATAAAACCCCGAATATGAAGCATAAACCTATAGAATATCTTAATAATTGGACCAAAAAGCAAGCTAATATTCAATATGAAAGTCAAAAATATGAAATAGATCAATTAAAGAGGATATAATATTACGTTTTGTCATTTTTTTCAATACCTTCTCTAAAAACAACTTTAAACCTTCCAACACTCAATACTACGCAAAAAAGAAGCAAGATTTCAAATCCTCAGAGCAGTCAGATGGCTAAACTAGTGTAAAACTCAACACAACCTCTGTCAAATACCATAGTACAGTCATTGTGGAAGACACCTCATTTCTTGGTGATGAAAAAAAACATCATAAAGCCCACATAAAAATTATAAAAGAACGTTTAGAACCAAATAAGTTTGTGAATTCCAAAGATCTTGCACTCAACAAGTTCAAGCAATCATGAGGAGTTTAAGGGGCCAATTTTCAATAATACACCTCATATATTCAATATTTCACATTATTAGGGGAATTTAACGTTAAAATTGACCGATAAAACAAGTCCAAATACCCGAGAGTATCATACAAGGCAGATTCCAAGGACAAAATATTGAGTATGAGTGAGAGAATCATATCGATCCCAGGAGAATAACAAGAGATGACTGATATTCAAGACAAAAAACATCTGTTGATATCAATATTAGGGAAATATCTTCCATTTCCCATCATAAATTCCCCAATAGCCATCTAGATATCCCTCATGATAACGAACCCATCACCACTCACACAGCTCTTATTTTCACTCTGTTAATTAGCTTGGAACCTCAAACATTTGAAATATATCCAAGAAACTCAATACATTCACCATTTAAACCATTTCAAATCCTCGATCAATGGGGGTGTCAATCCAACAATAATAGAATCATTTATGGAAAAAATATAAATACATACTCTATATCATTAATAGTTAATTCTTCATTGTTAAATTCTTTTTCTGAATGATGTCAGCTCAATTTCCCATTGGCTTATTCGGACGATTCAACATCAAGATTTATCAATCCAAAAAGGACTTGAAATAATGACACATGATCTTAAAAAAAATATGTTTTTTGGTAGAGAAGTTGTTAGCAAAACTGACTATCTCGTCATTTAGAACAGATATATTATCATTGAACATTAATATCAATTAGAAAATTGCCAGATAAATCGAATCGATGATATTATTTCATTTTTTTTTAGCACACAAACTGTCAAGAACAACTTGTTTTGAAAACACTCCAAACAACTTAGGAGCAATAGGATTCAAGAGTTGATCCACATAAGTTGTTTCAACAGTTCCAACCACCCATCAGATGCTCTCCATTTCCCAAGTCCTGGATCAAACCTTGACTTAGGAGAAAGAAACTACCACCCCTTCAAAGAAACAATTATTGTTTGAAGAAGGCCATCAATCAACTAAGCTTGCTTCCTCTCTCCTCTGACCCCTATAAAGACAAGATATAGATTATGGAGTCTAGGCAGAGCGTTTTCCAAATTCAAAACTTGGCAGATACCTGTTGGAAAGAGAGACGATTTGAGACTCAATTTATAGCTAGAGTTTGATTCGAAAAAGGAGCCAAAATGCATGAAAAACTTCAAAGTAGGTGACACCAAGATAGCAAGATCTTTCAACCAAAACAACTGAAGATCTCAGAATTTTAAACCACTTTTTTCTGAAACAAATTATTATCAAATCCAATTTCCCAGTCAAAAATTGCAGAGAACATGCTAGTTTGTCGGTCTTTGCAAAAATGAATTTAGAATAGCTAAACTAATCCAATTTCTCCTATTTTTTTTAATATTTTGGATTAAAATTCCTTTTTTATTCATTTTTATATTATATAATCCATTGATTTTCCAAGGAAAATAGCGAATAGGAGCGAATGATGATCTAGGATAGTTTTGTTCACATAAATGCCGCCAACAAATAGAATTATCATTAAAGCGGCAGTAAGTACAGGGATCATTGTCATGTTTACCTTTCTGGGAGCCGCTTTCAATTTTTTTGGAAAATCTGAGAATAAGTCACCTTTGTTCCTTGCAGGAAATGATGATGCAACATGTAATGATCCAGGGTCGTTTACAGACCCATGTCAATATGTTTTGGATAATTGCGATGATATTCCGACATATTTTAACTACCTAAAGTTCTTATATTGTGATTGCCACTCTGGATTCACGAAATTCCTCGGTTATCTTCTTTTAATTGTTTGGTGTTTTGTTCTTTTTATTGTTTTAGGAACAACTGCTGATCGTTACTTTTGCCCAGCTCTCGAAGAAATTAGTGACGCCCTTAAATTGGCACCTGATGTTGCCGGAGTTACTTTTCTTGCTCTTGGAAATGGAGCCCCTGATATTTTTTCCGTTATTGCGGGTTTATCTGCGGGTTCAGCCGATTTAAGTGTAGGAGAATTAATTGGAGCCGGAAATTTCATTTCTCAGGTAATTTACGGAATTATTATCATTGGATTTGCTCCTACATTACAAAAATCAGCTTTCATTCGTGATTCTGTTATGTTTTTAGCTGTTGTCATTCTTGTGTTTGTTTTGATGTTAGCCACTCCCACCATGCACATATGGCAGGGAATTCTCCTTCTTATTGTCTATTTCGCTTATGTTATTATTGTTGTGATCCTTCATTATTGGAGAGGCTCTGAGGAAGAGGAAGATCTCAGCGATTTGGAGATTACCGAGACTTCTACTTCCACTAGCTGTGATGTCAGAGGAACTGGGGATGAAAAAGCTGCTATTCTTGCCCAAACAAGTGAGAAAGAACGCTTAGCCTCAGCGCTGGCCGAGATTGTTGATGTTAAACCCGAATCCCGTCCTTCTGTCGGATCTAAAAAGAAGCCAAAGCAAAGTGGTGCCACGAATAAGACCAAAGGGAAAAACAAGGCCGAATCCCAAGAACAGACCATGCTATTGATCCCTGGCGATGAATCAACATCCGAAGGAACATCGTCTTCTAGCACAACGTCTGCTGAAATCATCACCACTGGCATCCAGGCTCAAAAGACTCACGTTGAAAGAAAAGGAACCCAACCCATAAATGCCACTTCCACACAGGAAATTCCCCTTACTGCCCATGTCGCTGGTGCTAAGAAACCTCTCCCTGTAACGACAACTCTTGGAGCTGATGTATCCAAACTCACTCGTCGTCTCAGTGTGGACAATGCCCCAGGTCTTTTGGGCCAACATCTGAGTGAAGAGGACGAGGATAAGTTCCTTGAGCAATTATCTGCCGCCGAGGTTGAAAAAGAAGAGTTTTCTTCCTCTTACCGTGAAGGCTTTTTCACCTCTCTTAAAACGACCATATCTGACGATTGGGATGATGCTGGGACATTTGGAAAGATCACATACATCCTCGAGTTTCCTTTCACCATTGCAAGGAACTTCACTGTCTTTCCAGCCCGAGATGATCAGTACAGCAGATTCTATGTTGTTCTCGCTCCCCTCGTTCTTCCTCTGTTCATTGCCTTCTCCATCAATGAAGACTATGTCTCTGCCACATTCGGGAAGAATAACTTTTCGTGGGTGCTTTTATTCACTTTAATTGGCCTTGGTATCTCCATCGTGCTCTTTATTGTGACCATTGGAGTCAGACACCCTCCATATTGGTCTCTAATGACCCTTGGTGTTATTGGATTCGTTATTGCTATACTCTGGATGAATACTGTGGCCAACGAAGTGGTGTCTCTCCTTCGAAGTCTTGGTCTTTCCTGGGATATTCCTGACCTTGTACTTGGACAGACCATTCTTGCATGGGGTAATTCTGTGGGGGACCTTGTCGCTGATCTCTTCGTAGCCAAGAATGGAAGACCTTCAATGGCCGTGGCTGGAGTATTCGCGGGGCCCCTGTTGAACATTTGCTTAGGACTAGGAATTTCGATCACATGGCAAGCAGCCGCCAAGGGAAGTGTTTACATGCCTCTCAATGGACCCACAATATTTTCTATATGTGTCCTTATTGTCGGACTGGTCATTATTCTTGTTTCTGGAATCCTTACCAGGTATAAGCCAGGAAAGATTTATGGATGGATATTCTGCATTATATATGCAATTGGATGTATTGGAACAACTATTTGGAGTCTCCTCAGCTCTTAATCATGGGGATTAACATTTTATTCACTCTTTTTTCATTATATTTTAAATTATATAGGAAAATGTGGTTAGAGTCGGGTCACCTACGTTCTGTTTAGATTCTGTTTAAATCACATAATATATTTATATATCTTTGGACAACTGTCGCCATAATAAATATCTTTCAAGCTTTATATTGATAAAATCATGGAGTTTGACGATGTTAGAAAGCAAAATCGATTACTTACAGTTGAAAAGGTTTGCGATGATATTGAAAGGTGTATTTTGAAAGTAAGAAGCATGAATCCAATATTTAAGCCATAAATAATGCATAACATTTCCTTGTTAAAACAGGAGTTTCAATTCCCATCTTTCTTCGGGTACACTCATATAAAAGATGTTTCGTCAGGTAGAATCAGGATTTTTATCAGTATTATATTCAATTGGGTATGTCAAAATCACATTATTAAATTGTATCCTATACTTTTTCTGTTTTTCTTATTATCTTGCGTATTTAGTGAAAAACCACTTGAGATGTGGCATCAAAAGGTAGAAAATGGGATTATTAAACGGATTGTTGATCCTGATATTGAATCACAAGTAATTGAAATTAGATCATATTCGTCGAAATTTACCGAGAATTACATTTCAGCTCCAATTAGAGGATCTCTAGGAATCAAATTACCTTTCATGGTGATGCAAGTCAAAGGTATTAGTAGCCATTTTTCCTTTGAAGTTCAGATTTTAGACGACACCCAAACAAAACGCACTTTTAGATCCTCCACAATTCATTCAAATGCAAGAATCAAACCTTTATTAACATGTCTTCCACTCAAATTGAGCGGTCTTAAAGAGAAAATAACAAGAACAACGGGCAAAGATGATGCTCTTGTTCATACTGATTGGAATCAAATTCCGATTGATCTTGCAGTGTTAACTATGAAAGCATATGGAACAAAATATGTTGAAACTCAACGTATTAAAATTAGCGCAGATTGTCGCATCAGACGTCTTTTCTTCTGTGAGACCGCATGTACTGACGTTCAGATACCAAAACAATTCCGTCTCGTCAAGGTTGAATCTGTTAAAGAACATTTATATATGTGATTTTAAATAATTAATATTAGATATCTATTTCATTATCCAGAACACGTTAAAGAATGAATCGATGGTTTTAGATGAATAGCTTTGATGGGAATAAGATCAAAAGTCAAATAAAAATTCAAATTTATTGCAAAATTTAATTGATTTTATCTAAATATATATTTTTAAATCAACATATATTTGAACGGATACTTCAAAAAGGAGTACCAGTTCGGAAAAATGAGAAAATATAAATAATTTGATTAACAAACTTCCTTCTATTTTCTATAATCTCCAAAAACATCCTCTCTAAGCATTTCTTCCTTTTCGTGCAATACCTTGATGTCTTTTTCTCTTTGTTCTTGATCAAATTCAGTATAAAATGGCTTTAGAGCAGCAATTGGAACTCTTCTCAGTCCGAGATCTTTATGTTTCTCTGCATTATATAACCCAATTACTGTTGTAGACTCTCCTTTAATTGTAATCAGCCCAATAAAACAATCTGAATAGCAATCCCCACAATAGAACCGTTCGGTACAACTTTCAAGAACAATATCATCTTAATATATTTCAAAATTAGTATTTACAAACAAATAAGCAATTGATATTAAAAAAAAATGTTATTCACATACTCTTATCATCAAAGGAACGTAACACACCAATATATACATGATTCTTATCTTTATCAGCGATAAGAACTGTTTTATCAAGATAATGCATCATATACACTGTTGGTTTATCGTCCATATTCCCTATTGCAGCAAAACAAGATACATTCATCTGGACATTTCTGGGATGACTGTATCTTCACTTCAAAGAAATTTGAATTCAAAAAAAGTATCATATAAATAATAAAAACAATTTTAAAGCTAAATTTATTGATTATTCCATCTCAAAATTATTCCAATGTTTCCCCAAGTTCAAACCCCAGAGCAAAAAAAAATCACCTTGGGAAACAGGCGATTTGACCTACCCAGTCGAAAAAACTCAGGTTACATGGAAAATAAGAATTATGGAGCAGACGAAGTAAACACTTTTATAATATTTTATTTTTTCAATTCCATATTAATCCCAGGCCAAAATTCAAAAGATCCAAGGAGATTTGTCGACTAATTCCATCAGCCAACAAGAAAAATATGACTGATCATAATAACGAGGTATCGGACGTAATATCTTTGTTAATTCCACTCCGATTAATCTGTGTTTGTACCGTATATCATAAAGAACCATCGGAATCTTCATCTTATGGATCGTTCCGGACGAAACATTCCAAATGCCTAAAACTATACAATGAAATCTTAAAAGCAGACGAAGAAACGTTAACCCCCGTTCAAATAGCGATTTTGGGACGAAAAAATCCCTGGCTGATTCAATTGAGAGCAAATTTGTATTTCCTTTACGGTTTTTCCAAAGTACACTCAAAACCTGCTTTAAACATCATCATTTCATCG
>BQXS01011172.1:0-10356 GCA_024181965.1 Aduncisulcus paluster
GTTCCCATGCCCAGCTCTTTGTTTGAATTAGCTCGCCATATCAACCAAAAGAGAAAGGACAGTGACAGTGCACAAAATGCTTCTGGAAAGTTTTGGTTATATAAATACATTATCCAACGAGGAGGAGAGAAAGCTGTGTTGGAAGAGAAGGAAGTTGAGAAAGAGAAGGAAGTCGAAGAGGAAAAGGAAGAAGAGGAAAAGGAAGAAGAGGAAAAGGAAGAAGAGGATCAAGAAGTCGACAAAAAAGAAGAACTTGCATCTGCCCCAATGCCACCCTCCGTTTTCTCCTCAGCATACCTTATATCCATCTCTGAGAAAGATGAAACAATGGTTCTTACTTTCTATCTTGATGAGTTTGGCATCACGATTGAGATTGACGCCGAGACTGGATTCAACAGGAAACACGTAGCTCCTGTTACTCTTCCAATGTCTGAAGAGGAGAAGAAGAGCACTGGAAGAACGGGGAAAACAGATAAGATTAAGGATAATGCCCATTTGTTTATTCCTGTGAAAAGTGGTAAAGTTGTGACTCAAATTACTGCATTTGATTTGTGTATTGAGAATCCTATCTTGCCCGAAAGTGTCAGAATTTGGAATGCAATGAAGAGAAAAGCCGTTGAGAAAGAATTGGAAAAGGAGGCTTCAACCCTGTCTCTGAGTTCACGTGGACCTTCAACACCTTCTCAAGGAGGTGATTCAAACATTTCTCTTGCATCGAGGCTCCGTAGACTTCAAGATACAGCCCATTCGCAATCAATTAATGCGGACCATTCTGCTCTTTCTCCAAACACCACATCGACTCCAGTCTCAAAAGAAACTGAGAAATATGACAAAGAAATCACTGGTTCATGGTGGGGTGGCAGATCTGGGCGTGGAAAGGTTGGAATTGTGTCCTTCAATATCTTGCAACGCTTTGATATTGAAGTGTATGCCGAAATATCCTCGATAAGTGGAAGACCTACCATTGGAATGCAACTCAAGAACCTCAAAGCTCTGTCTGTTCCACCAAACTTTGGTGCAAAGGAAGAGAAGAAATGAACAAGAAGCGTAAGAAGAGTAAGACAATTTATTGGACATACATGAACCTTTTCATCAGAAATGTCGAAGATTGCATCATGATCTAAGAACCAACAAAATGATAACTTATCATTGATAAGTATTCAGACTCTGAATCAGAGGAAAATAAATATCCTATAGAAATCAGATTAGATTCATATAATTATATTATAATTACTGTGCTAGACGGAAATCCTCTCTAAAAATATACTTGGGAGTTCAACTTTTGAGAAACTCCAAACGTGGATAGGAAATGACCAAACAAATAAGTGTTAATAAGAACAAGGAAATCACTCAAAATGTGATAAAACCATAAGTAACAATAATGGAGAATAAATTAATTTCAGCCTCGATTATTTAAGTGTGAGTAAGAATATCGTATAAAAATCCCATAATTTCAATCAACAATTGTTTTCACATTTTTTTCTCCAATTCTCCAACAACAGCTCCAAAAACAGTTTCCAATGATGCATTTTCAATTGTCCATTCAACAATAACTCCCTGTTTCTCAAGAGAACGAAGTCCACGGAGCAATTCTCCTCTTTTACCTTGAAGGGGAATTGTATAACTAACAACTCCACCACTATCAGTGAGTTTCTCAAGATCTGTTTTTAGATGACGACTTAGCACACTTTCAACCCGTTCCTTATTGAGTTGGAAGGAATGATAGAATTCTTTCCGAAGTTCTTGGATTCGCTCGGGAGAAAAATCATGAGCCAAAAACCCATCATCAAGAACATCACCAGGAAATTGTACGGCTTTATCATATTTCTTGGTTGAACTATCTTCCTCTTGCGTGACTTCTTCGCCTTTCTTTCCTTTCTCTTTCTGATCTTCTTCTTCAGTTTTGTAGCACCGAATGATAGCCGACGGATCACGTTTGGAAAGAGTGATTCTAACAACAGCATTGTGCTCAAACATACTCACAAGACGCACACTATCATCCAGACAAACAAGTTTGCCCCGATTAATGATAGAAATCCGGTCACAAAGAGCTTCAGCCTCCTGCATATCGTGGGTTGTGAGCAAGACAGCCCTTCCTTCTCTCAGAACAGGCAAGAGATCCCATACTTCGTGTTTAGTGTGTGGATCAAGACCTGAAGAGAACTCATCAAGAAGAATGAGTGAAGGACTTCCCACAAGAGAAATACCAATACTGACACGTCGCCTCATTCCTCCACTCAGAGCTGACACACGACGGTGAGCAGCATGCAAAAGACCCACTTGCTTAACGATATGCATAATGTAACTATGCATGAAGAAATCCTGAGAACAAGAAGATGGCAGCAATGCCATGAATCCTAAAATCTTTTTTTTCTTCGGGTTTTTGATGCTCCGGTGTTTTGATCCTCTACTGGAGTGTGTCTCAGCAATTAGTTGAGTTTCTTCAGCAAGAGCAAGGTCATAAACATTATTAAAATTACAATACAATTCAATATGTTCATAAACAGTGAGTAACGGCCAGAGACGGTCGAATTGGAATACGATTCCAACCTTTGTCGTTGCTTCTCTCCTTTCTTTCGATCCACAAGTGACGCATTTCCCCCCAATCCACACCTTTCCACCGGAAGGACGAAGTTGTCCACATATCATACTTATTGTTGTACTCTTTCCAGCACCATTAGCACCCAAGAGACCGAATACTTGGTCGTTTGGAATAACAAAGGAAACATCATCAACCGCATGCAGATAATCACTCACAGATGAGCTTGACGATTGTAAATGTTCATGTTTAGGCGTGGAATCAGAATCACTAAGCTGTCCAATCGAAATATCTGAAGAATTTGTCTGATGAAGAGAATTATTCTCGTCTTCATCTTCTTCCTCAATTTCATGCTTGGGTTTCTTCGTGAGTTTGAAAAGTTTGATCAAATTCCTCACAACGAGTGGGTGCGAGTGAATATCTGCATATTGAGCCAGATTTCTTTCCTTTTGAACAGATTTGAGCAAAGAATTAACACCCAAATCAACCGTTTCAGTGGCTTCATGAATCGAAAGATCGCGAGGGTCATTCATAATCTCATGGTCGTCGGTTCGAGCCCTCTGCAATTCCTGTTTTTCTTCACGCTCACCTTTCTTAATAAAGTCAGTTATAAAGAACAATGGGTCTTTTGGTATTTCAGATTCATGAGGAAGTACTAAATTTAGATACATCCCAAGAACAAAGTAGAAAACCCCAAATAAAGCCATTTCAACAAGACTTACCATGAACATTTGTGTATTGTCATTCATATTATCCCACTTTTGGAAGATATCTTTTGTATAAACTCGGGTTGGAGATCCATCTTCATTCGTGCTGAAGGGAGATAGGGGAGTGATAGTCGATAGGGATCGACAGAGGACGAAGACGGGGTATAAAATATCAATAAAATACGAGTTTGAGCCAGTGACGTCAAGCATTCCATACAAATCGGGTGTAAAAAGAAGCAAGATAACAACAACCAACACTCCAATCTTACTGGTCGAGAAGAAAGCGGTAATGAAGAAAGAATATGAGGCAGAGAGGAAAGCCCAACCCAAGAACATAAGTATAAATGCAAATAATCCCACTTTTGGAAGATATCTTTTGTATAAACTCGGGTTGGAGATCCATCTTCATTCGTGCTGAAGGGAGATAGGGGAGTGATAGTCGATAGGGATCGACAGAGGACGAAGACGGGGTATAAAATATCAATAAAATACGAGTTTGAGCCAGTGACGTCAAGCATTCCATACAAATCGGGTGTAAAAAGAAGCAAGATAACACCATGAACATTTGTGTATTGTCATTCATATTATCCCACTTTTGGAAGATATCTTTTGTATAAACTCGGGTTGGAGATCCATCTTCATTCGTGCTGAAGGGAGATAGGGGAGTGATAGCATACAAATCGGGTGTAAAAAGAAGCAAGATAACAACAACCAACACTCCAATCTTACTGGTCGAGAAGAAAGCGGTAATGAAGAAAGAATATGAGGCAGAGAGGAAAGCCCAACCCAAGAACATAAGTATAAATGCAAATATGGAATTATTTAGGACAACTGGATTCGCTGTTACGCCCATCGTAATATAGGTGACCACACACACAATGAAACAAGACACAAAGAAAGAAACCCACCAAGAAAGGAAGAAAGGCCATTGTTTTAGGCCATTAAGCTCAAGGTTTCCCTTTAATTTGTTTTCTCTCTCACTCAAAAATGTTTCAGTGTTCATCATTAAGATAAAACCCATACAAATAAATAGAAAGGGGTATCCAAACTCTGGAACGCCAAATTCTAGGTAATAAGGCAACTCAGCGATATATCCAAAGAAAAGACCGAACATATAGAGGTTTTGCTCTTGAGATCTATCCCTGTAAAAAGCCAGATTGAAGATATTCTGAAACAAATTGATAACCGTGTTCATAGCGAATATGGGGACTGGTTGAGCGTTAGTAATGATTGGATTTGCCGTGGCATGGACCGTGTAGTTAAAATACATGTGTTCAGGAAGAGCAGGAGGATCCCATTGACTTTGTGGAGAATCGGAATCTCTCGTGAACACAGGGGCATTGGTATAATTAAGTGAAAGGACCGTTGATGGGTAATAATCAGCGTATCTGTAGTGCTGATCAATGAGAGAAACCTCGTTGTTCATCAAACTGATCTGTTGCATTAGCCAATCATCGAGAGCATAAAACCCTTCATCAGTACACTCGTTTTGCAGGGTAACTGGATTGAAAGAACACGATGGAGGAATATCCGAGGGGTCAAAAGTTGATTTGAACGGAGTATATACGGTACTATTAGAGTATCGGGAAGCATCGATTTTCTGGATATCTAAAGACATCAGTCCATCGCCATATCGATCTGCATTATGGTATCCCATTGGGGTTGGAATATTGTCAAGATAAGATTCATAAGTTCCGAGTGGATGGTCACGTCGAGCAAGAAGGATATTCGGACAATATGTATCATACTCTCCAACAACACAATTTATCTGTGGAGTTGAACGAATCTCAACCTGTGGAGCAATATTAAGCCATTCCTGAAGTTGTGTTGAATTGTTATAATGCATATTCATAGCGACAAACAAAGATGCTAAGGAACCAAACAAAGTTGTTGGCGTTGGCGTAATAATATTCTTTCCAGTTTCATTCGAACGGATAATAAGAATAATTAAGAAATATAGAATGAGAATGAAGGCCATGAGAACGATGGGCAAAACCAATTGACAAATAGCCAATCCTTTGGTTCTAATGGTTAATTTATAATTTTTTTCGAGTAATACACGAAATTGAGAATAAGACATCCTCAGAATTTGGTCCAATGACAAGAAATCGAATGATTTGGGGATTGGCAAGTTCTTTCGTATTAATTCATTATTTTTCCCTTTTGATCCATGAATTCTAGTGTTAATTGTGTTCTGTAAAGCGAAATCATTTATAATTTTTATTTAATTATTATTGTTCAGATTTTGATGATTCTTCTTCCTCTTCTTCTTCTATAGTTTCTTCAGAACCACTGGATTGAATATTTTTGCTTGATTCTTTAGAATCTATCACATGGTCTTTATGTTCACTCTTTGATTCTTCCTTATCCTCGTTATCGTCTCTGTTTTCTTTCTCTTCCTCCTCCTTCTCCTCTTCTTCTTCCTCGTCGGCTTGTTCCGTTTTTTCAATTTCAACCTCAACTTCTCTGTCCTCTCTCTCTTCCTCTTCTTCATCATCTTGTAAATCTCTTTCAACATCAATCGAATGTTCTTCCTCTTCTTCTTTCTCTTCTTCTTCCGCTTCGAAGTCCACATTTTCCTCCTCTTCTTCCTCTTCCTCTTCCTCTTCCTTTTCCTCTTCTTCTTCTTCCTCGTCTTCTTCAATGTCATTATCATCAAGACAAATATGACCCTTCCATCTCTTCCATTCTTCTTTTCTCATCTTTGGGGCATTTAAGACTAGCCAACGAAATAACATTTTCCGCCCATTCATATTAGACCCTTTCCATCTGTGAAGTTTGGAATAGATTGTTGACCATTGTTTACCAGATATACACGCACGAAGAAGGACACAAACAGAAATAAACAAAGCAGAACGTTCACGTGCACCAATGGAACCAGAAAGCATAATACAAAACATACTGATCATGGTATATTCTAAAAATAGAACAAGTTTCTCATGGAGTTTAGGAATACAAATGAAAGGCGGAATAAATCCAAAGGAATGAAATTTGGAGAGAACCTTATTCAGATTTTCCTTCACGGTGGCGAAATCCTGTCGAGCATCCAGATATGTATATGTTTTCATCAACGTACGATCATTCGTCGATTCGTATATTCCTGTCGAAGCTAAAAATGAATCTGAGAAAGAAGTCAGCACAGGTGCACTCTTCGGAAGTCTTAAGGGAGGTCGATCAGAAAGGCGTTCAAGAAGCTTTGTTACTCTTTCTTCCATCGTTTTTTCGTATTGACTGTTACTCAGCGGCTCTAATTGGTGAATTTGAATGAAAGGAAGCGGATATCCTTCTGACTTGCGAACAGCTACACGACGAACTTTGCCAAATTCTTTTGGAGGAGGTTTAAGCGGTAAATCAAGATTTATCCTTCCATAAACACATATTTTCTTGATTACAATCGCATCATTGGGACATATTGATAGGAATTGAGTGCCCGACGAAGAAGGAGGTTGAAGCAAATGTCTGAGGGTTGTAGCATGTTGGGGAGGAAGAGAAATTGATATAAATTTTGAAGAATGTTTTTTAGATGGTTTTGTTGACAATACAGAAGCTGACGACCTTCTCTTTCCGAGAGTATCCTCTTGAGCTTGAATTTCTTCTTGTTTATCTGTAACATCATTAAGAGGTGCAATATCTGAATCGTCAGATTTATCTTTGCTTGCTTCCTCTTGACGCGCTTGAATAAGGGCTGAAATATCTTTATCTTCTTCTTCATCTTCATCTAAGCGTTCTGATCCAGATTCGTCATTCCAATACCCAGGACAGCCTTGGTATGAATCTACTTGAGGACAATTTGTTTTAATTGAACGTAAAAGATTCTTTCTAATCTGCCCAAGCCCTAATTGCTTAAAATTCTTTAAGAGATCACTATATTCTGAAGACGGTACAATGGCACGAGTAACAATTAAAATACCTAATAAAATATCAGAATACTCCCGAGAAAGAACTTTTCCCGAAACCATGAATCGGAAATATGTCTTGGAACACCACAGGAGAAAATCCCCATAAATATGAGCAATTACGGGGTGAAAAATGAAAGGAGGAGTTATATTCATCTCAGGAAAAAGTTGTTTTATGGAAGCAACTTTCTTGTTTATATTTATAAGCAAAGGTTTTGTATTTTCGATAGTAATATCATCTGTAACAGGTCTATCACGACATTTGTCTTTAAAATTGTTAATTAATTCAATAGATAATTCCATTTGACGATTTTTTTCAGTGATTTGTTCCTGATCATTCCCATATTCGGGTAATGGTCTTTTATAGCAATCCATGGTTTTCACCGGTGCTGGATCGAGAAGAGAAGTGAAATAACTTTGATGATAATCAAATGCTTCTTCTTCCGGCATTGAAATTTGAATGTAATGGCAAAAACAATTTTTTTTGAAATTTTGAAATGAAATTCAGGATTTGTATTATTCTTCGATTCATTCAGACTTCTTCGAGTTTTTTTACAATAATACTTATTTTTTTCTTTAGAAATGTGAAGACACAGCTGTACAAGCTGAATTGACCCTTTATTCTCATTGGATATAGATGCCTATATCCAATGCCTCGAAAGTTATATTAGTAATTCAATTTTAATGCATTAAATATGCAGTATAAACAATGTTAAACAATTATTTGGTGGTATCTCCTGGTAATAATTACCATTTGTGCATCTTGTTTAAATTATATTCTATTGAATGCTAAATCCATATTGGGGATGAAATTAATGCATAAAATTGCATAATATTTATATTTGATATCGAATATATTTGGTATATTAAAAAATGTTGCTGTATTGTGCTTTTACCGCATTTGGGGGAAAATGATAAAAATATTGTACCCCTATCTAATCTCAAAGTTAAATAAATATTTATATTGAAGTTCATGAATATTTCATGCAATTGATTTTTTCTTATTCCATTGTACTTGATCATGAATTACTTTTCTCTCTTTGGAGTCTTTTTCTCTGATTGAAGAAATTTCAAATCTTCTTTCTATCCGAAACAAAGCAATATGTACTCTATTCAGAGGATAGAAGTTTGTAATTTTAAAAGTTTTAAAGGATATCATACAATTGGCCCATTTCTCGATTTTACCTGTATAATTGGACCTAATGGAAGCGGTAAAAGTAATGTACTTGATGCAATATCTTTTGTATTAACCCTTAATGCGAGTGAGCTTCGTGGATCTCACATCAAAGATTTGATAAATCATAATGCAACTTCTGCCGATGAATCTTATGTAAAAATGGTTCTGACGTCTAAAAATGATGATGAAATGCCAATCCAAGCGAGTAGTAAGGTTGAAGAAGAATCAGAATCTGAAGAAGGTAGACATCCAACACCTCCCCAAGAAATGATCTTTTCTCGGTATATTAACACCCATTCTTATTCTAGTACATATAAATTTAACGGAAAAGGTGTTAATAAGGTTAAATATATTGAAGAATTAAAACGTTGTGGAATTGATCTCTCTCTTCGAGCTTCTTTCCTAATTTTTCAAGGAGATATTCGAAAAGTTGCAACGATGAATTCTTCAGAACGCCGCGATATGATTGAAGTTCTTTGCGGATCAGCTGATTATAAAGAACACCATCTTTCTCTAGTGGAATCATATACTAAAATGGGTCAAGAAATGCTTGATTTACGTGCAAAAGTCAATGGTATCAGAAAAAGAAAAGAAGCTGCAACACTTCGGGATAAAGAAAACGCTGAATATGATGAATTACACAAAGTCGTTGATGCTCTCCATTCCAAATCCATGTTATTGCAGCTTTATGCCATTCACGAAGAAGTTGAGCGTCTTCAAGTACAATCCAAAGAACTTAAAGGACAGAAGAAATTGTTTGAAGACCGCCATGATGCTCTTGAAGATGAGATCTCAAAGATATCTCGGAAGAAGAAGAAGACTTCGTCTATTGTGACCTCCTTGACAGCTCAACTTCAAACAACACACGAGAAGATCCTTGACATCGATGAAGCGATGGATATGCTGACTTCTCATAAACTCAAGCAAGACAGACTTCTGAAGAGCGTCAAACGGATCTCAAAAACAATTAAAACGCTTGAAGGAGATATTTCGACGGAAAAGGAGAGCATTTCACTGTGTAAGAAAAACAAAGAAGCTGCAGTTGCCAAATCCTCTGGCATTTCGTCGCTCTCTCACCTAAGACTTTCCAAACCTGATATCTCCGCATTAAATGCACTTATCAGGCGATTCAAGAGTCGAGAAGAACAAAGTGTTGCTTCTCTCGAGCGTTGGAAAGGTCGTTTGAAGGTTTCTGAGATGAATTTAGAGCGTGCGACTGAACTCGTCACTTCCATCTCCAAAACAGTCGTTACATTATCTACAAGGCATTTAGACGAAGAGAAAAAGTTGAAGGAGCTTACAAAACGTCATAAAGATATCTCCGTTAAGATTTCAGAGAAACGGCAAGAACATGAAGATAATCAAATGAGATTGACTCACGCTGAGGATGAGAAGAAAGATATCCAGGCTGAGATTACTGAAATCAAGAGAATCATTCACGAACAACAGCGTATCCATCAAGAATCCCAACTTATTATGCGCCTTCGAAGGGAATTATTAAATATTCAAGATCACCGCGGTCGTGTATATGGTCTTGTATGTGACCTTGTTCCATCGATTCAAAACAGTGATAAACATGCTGTTCGTGCAGCTCTTGGAAGATATACTCAAGCCGTTGTTGTGGAGAATGACGATATTGCTGAACATGTTCTTAGTATTGTCAAAAAGAAGCGGCTTGGTCGTGTAACAATATTGCCCCTCTCCTCTCTCAAACTTTCTCACACCCAACAGAATCCTCAGCTCTCACGCGCTATTTCCGACTCTGTCCCGTCGGCTCGTCTTGCCATCCATTGTGTTTCCTGCGATTCATCTCTTCAGGCTACTGACAAAGACACCTTACTGAAATACGTCCTTGGAGATACTGCTATTTGTACGACTATTAGAGACGCTTGCAAGTGCGGATTCGATTGCGGGAGGAGGAGAAGATGTGTCACGATCGAAGGACACGTTGTAGAGAAAAGTGGAATGGTGAAACGTGGAAGAAGACAGCCAAAATCAGCACAAGGTGGAATTATTTAGGACAACTGGATTCGCTGT